>CAIGQV010018202.1:8426853-8439080 GCA_903798115.1 Danio jaintianensis
AGATAGATAGATAGATAGATAGATAGATAGATAGATAGATAGATGTAGAATTGAGAGATAGAGAGATAGATAGACAGATAGATAGACTAAATACAGGATGCTTTTTTGTTAATACCCTCCCATGTCTGACCTTAACACACAGATGGCTTCCACAAAGTGTTGCACGTAGATTCTGGCTTGCCTAAAGCTGACAGTCAACTTAGTTGCATTGAGTTTCAGCACGAGGACTTTCAGAGAGATCAGCTTCATCTGCTGGGCCTCATCCGCAGGAAGGTGAAGCTGATAAAACGTTATCACATACTGTTTGCGCAGCTCTGAAACACACACAGTTGATTACAATCATATTCACATCTATAACAAAGATGTGAGTGGAAATATGTTGTTGTATGTGTGATTTTATGACTTAGGTTTCTGTTAGCCGTGGGGTTGAAGAGGGAGGGCAAATGTCTCAGGTAATCGTTCAGGTTAGACATTTCAGAGGCTGGCAAGACTCCTCAGACCTCAACCTCATGGCTTTGTGCAGGTGAGACTTCTTTGAAACAATTATTAATCAGTATAAAACTACACTTTAGCATCTTAGCTATCATAGAAAAATGAAAAAAAAAGTTAAGGTCTGTGTGAACGAAGTTGCTGAGACTTTTATTTTAGTATGTTGATGTACTTCCAACTGAAACGGAATATTGAGTGGGGGGCGGGGCTTTATTTTTGCACCTCATTACCTCGTAGCACACTAATGGTAAGGGGGTGTGGTTAAAAATATTGTGACTGAAGGTGCAAAATGGTCACACTTTGATTGAAGATTACCAAAACAAAGTAAATATAACATAGTAAAATTTGATTTCACACAGACTTTAAAGGGATATTTCACCCAAAACTGAAAATTACCTCATTATTAACTCTCCCTCATATGGTTTTAGACCTTTCTTCTGTTCAATACAAAAAAAGATACTTGAAAAATGCTGGTTGCTGAGACTCATTGACTTCCATAGTACGAAAAATATCACTATGGATGTTAATGGATCCCAGCAACTCACATTTTTCAAAGTATCTTCTTCTACAGAAGAAAGAAACTCAAATAGGTTTTGAACAAGTGACGGGTGTGTAAATGATGACAGAGTTGTCAGTTTAGGCTGAATGTCTCTTTAATGTTTAAAATATCTCCCATATTTTACACTTATATATGACTCTTAATATTTTTGTGGAAGCCCAGGTTTTGTCTCTCAGCATTTACCAGGAGTAGAAATCTTATGTAACCTTAAAATGTCTTTACTGTTACTTTTGATCAATGTAATGCATCCTTGATCCATTTTTTATCCCTTCCTAAAGGGATAATGAGAGCTTATGGAGAGAACTGGACACATTAAGACAGAATTACCAGCAGCAGCACAAAATCATACACAAGGTAAATGAAAGCACAATTAAAAGTAACAACACAGTAATTCACAATATCTATATAACTGTCACTATTTTTTTTTTTTTTTCAGATTATAAAATTCATCATCAACAGCGTACAATTGAATGGGATCACAGGCAGCAAAAGGAGACTGTAAGTTTAAATCACACAAAATGTTATTTTAGTCGGTGAGAAATGTGGCTGTTTTGGATTTCTTCTCTCTTCTCACATCCCATTTCCTTTTTCCACTCTAAAAGCCCTATGATCAACAATTCTGGAGAATTTCAGTCTGCACCAAAATATGCGCGCTCGTTTAGTGTGAACTCCACCCTGACACCCTCATCCCTCCAAGAGATCTCCTCGTTGCAAGAGGTGCCTGCTTAA
Source organism: Danio jaintianensis (assembly GCA_903798115.1). NCBI lineage: Eukaryota > Metazoa > Chordata > Actinopteri > Cypriniformes > Danionidae > Danio > Danio jaintianensis. The sequence goes on from CAIGQV010018202.1 coordinate 8,428,631, forward strand.
ATGCTGATCTACACTGAAAAAATTACTCAAAGATGATTCCTTGTATTTACTCATTGTTTTTTAAGTTAAGTGGTTGTAAACTATTTATTTGGGCTGAATTTAAACAAACTAATTAAGTTGAAAATTACTAAATTTAATTTGTTTAAATTCAACCCATATAAATTGTTTGCAACAATTTTGCAGAATTTTTTTTTTTCAGTGTACGTTATTAACTCTTCAAGACTTCATCAGACACAGTACTGTTTAGTTGTAAATGCAGCTTGATTACTGTAAAAGAGTGACATCACTTTGGGTTTCTGGGCAGCTGGATGTGTCATCCGCTGACGTGTACTCCAATGGCATGATCATCTCTGACCTGCTGGATCCCACACCTGAGCTGAACAGGTAACATCAACGCCACACAGAATTCATCCCTAACAGTAGTTTTTGCATAATAACTGAATATACTTTAAACAATTCTAAACAATGTTTTTAAAAAAAAGAGGAATTGAAAGATTGCACAGTTCCTTTTTTTCTGTTTCATTTTTGTTTTCGGGATTACAGAGGTTGCATGACTGAAAGCCTTCCTGAAATTCTCCCCACATTCTCGCCTCCCGCCTCTCCTACTCTGCCCTCCGTGGAGCTAGCACTATCTTTGCTGGATGACCCAGTTGTCCAGGAGTCTGAGGAAATAGTCCAGGAAAGGTAGAGTATTTCACTTGTAAAAAGAAAACAAAAAGTTTCTGAACAGCCTGAAGTTAGTCACCAGTGATTCCAGTCTTACTCAAATATACAAAGGTTTGAAATAAATCTATATTATGCAAGCTGATGGTTTTTACTGGCTGCAAGTAAACAACAAATATCTGAACCAACAATAATTGTAGTTTTAGCATGGAGGACTTTGGTTCGTGTTATCAAGAAGATGCTGTCTTTTGAGCTGCAAAAGCAAATACACTTGAATGCCATTCCAAAGAATGAGGCTTAAATGAATATGGTAAAACTGCTGGGATCATTACTGCTCATATCACTGTGTTTACAAGAGCTAAAGTCCAATTTATACTTCTGTCTGTATCACGTGTTCACCATCCCTATGCACATAGCCAATGCCATAGTGAGCATTTATACTTCTGCGTTTTGCCTGTGTTATTCTGCAATAGCACTTCTGAAATGCTAGTAGGCAGTGGGGATACTATGTTCCATTGTGCCGAGTTTCTTTGCCATTGTTTTGAGTTTATGCTGAAAATGTGTGCGATGCTACTATAACAGTAGCTCGAATTCACAGTCATTCAGGTAACATTCAACACAATTTTAGTCATTAAATAAACACAAAACAAAAGTATCCATGCGGAAGGACTCAAGACTTCGGCATGAAACGGAACTTAAGATTATCCTTTTTTCCCATATCATGACATTCATCCAATTGAAATGGTCAAGAAATCAGCAACAAACAAAAAAAAGTAGGGTGGTGCATGTGACCAGAAGTGGAAAAAAAGTTGTTTCAAGAGGGGAGGGAAGGTTATGATATTTGATTAAAGATTATGAGGCTTATTAATTTTTACAAAATAACTAAGTGCACATATACATAGTTTATAACAACCGCTACTATATAGATATAAGAAAAGTAAATCTGGATTTCCAACTTTAAACCCCCCTGCCACTGACCTCACTCCAATCCCATAGCTTTCTGCCCCACCCACACTCATCACAGCTATCCCAAACTGGCCAATCACAGATCTTGAGCTCTGCATCATCGTGACATGCAGTTGCATTTTTCAAGAGGTGTGCATCAGGGTTCACGTCTGGGTACAGCAAAAATTACATGACTGTCCAAATCTACCGCGTTCATTTATTACGCAGAAATACAAATTGTCCCATGAAGTGCTTTGAAATGCATTTTTATTCAATGTTTGACGTAATCTCGACCGAAACATAGAGAGGGTGGGACAGTGTAGCTCCTCCCCTTTAAAAAAAACATCCAGTAGCGTTTTGTTTTATCACCGCTCTGCCAGTGAGAGTGGTTGAGCTATTGCACATCAAATGTGAAGCGTCTTGAAGGGAGCGGGGCATGTCAGACACTAGAGAGCATTTGATTGGTCACGAATTGATGAGAAACTAAAGTATGAGGTGACATGAATAAAACTGTTGATCCATTTAGGCGAAAGTGACCAACTACAAGCTTTACATGTTTTTATATCTTTTAAACGCAAATTGTGTCACTGTTTTGTAGCACACTAGCCTATAGATATCCTAACAACACTGATGCTAACATCTAAAAAACGTTATTTTAATTTCATGCAACCTTTAATCAAGCTGAAATTCAATGAATTGAAGTTAGGTTTCTGGTACACACTGTAAATGGGCGACCAATCACAAGAGACTGGGGCCATCTGACCAAACAGAGTAGGCCGTTGGAAAGGCTTTAGTTTTTCAACCTCGGATGGATGTAATCCTACTGTAGGACAAAATTAGCAATCTTTAAAATGGCTAAATAAGGGGATTTTTAATTAAATAGCAGCCATTGTGATTTAATAGACATGTCTTGCCATATTAATATCAAATGTACATCTTTAAAGTCTGCATGAACCGGAAGTTGCGATCGTTTTTTTTCCCGTTTTGTGACGCAGTTCCTAGAGAAATGTAATATTAAATGAGAAAACTGTGGGTGTGGCTTGTTTTTTTCTACTGCGAGCTGATTGGATGTGGGCATTTCATTCAGAAAGATCGGGAAAAGGGTTTTAGAAGAGTTATTAGAACCTAACAGACACCTCCTCCTTCTTGCCATTTCTGTTTGTTGTCAAAACTGACAGTTGGAGGGGCGTGGTTAAGTATGTTAGCCACGCCCAACACCTCAGACAGACGTAATCTGAGAATTTAACCGAAAACAAACAGGAAGTGCATTTTCAGATTTCACTTTCTGATTACAAGGGCAAACTTTTTCGTTTTTTTTTCGGGGGTTTTTTGACATGCACAGATGAATTGTTCACCACAAAGCTAGCAATGTGAGCTAACAAAATCAATATGGCTAGTTTTGATTTCATTTGTACTTTAATACTTTGCTCCCGTTGCTCTCTTGTAAACAGAAATGATGTTTCTGATCCACTGGCGCTTATTGGCTCCAGTTTAGAAGCCATCCTCTCCTGCTCTCCACCCTCACTGCCCGACCTGGACAATTTCAGCAAGGTCTGACTTTACAGCATGATCAAAACACAACACAAAGGCTATTATTTCTTGTGTTATAGCTAGCATTCGTACTGTATATACAACCTAACATTGATGGTTTCCTGTTCATGCTAGATTCTCAGTCCTGACTGCCACATTTCTGCTGCTAAAGTAACCGAGAGCAAGCAGGAAAGCCAGAATGAAGTAAAGACAGGTACACACACCCACGCTTCCCTCTCAACACACCAACACATCAATCACCTACACAAAACCACACTGCCGTTCACACATTTTCCTGTTCGATCTGTTGTGTTTGTGCAGTTACACATCAGAGAAGCTTGCAACAAAACACAGATCTGCAGCAAGAGCATTGTGACGATGATGATGATGGAGAGTTTTTTGATATTTTGCCGTCCCTGCTGCAGCTGGCACAAGAAGCTTCAAGCCTTTCCTATAGTAACACTACCCTGCCCTTAGAGATCCCTTTTGTCATCTAAAGCAGTGTTTTCCAACCCTGTTCCTGGAGGCACAACAACAGTACATATTTTAGATGTCTCTCTTATATTATCCATTCATTTCAGGTTTTGGAGTCTCTTCTAATGTTCTGATGAGTTGATTCAGGTGTACCTTCAGGAACAAGGTTGGGAAACACTGATCTAAAGCTCCAATGCATGGACTTTTGCATCATTTGTGAATGTGGATATGGTGGCTAGTTGATAGTGAAAAGTTGCATCTAAACTGACAGGTCTTCCATTTGATGAAGAGCTCCATAGTGCACCATACACTACCTGACAAAAGTCTTGTCGCCTATTCAAGTTTTAGGAACAGCAAATAATAACTTGACTTCTAGTTGATCATTTGGTATCAGAAGTGGCTTATATGAAAGGCAAAGGCCTCTAGATTACGCTTATTTTACCAAAATAAAATATGATCATGCCTTGATTTTTTATTATTTAATTAGGACAGTAAGGTCTGACTTTGCTTAGACAAAAGTCTTGTCACTTAACAGAAATAATGTACAGTATAGAATATAAAGTCTTAGTGAAGTGGAAAAAGAATGAATATTGTGTATGACTCCCGTGAGCTTGGAGGACTGCATCTATACCTCTCTGCAATGACTGCAAAGTCATCTGGGATGGCAAAGAAAGCGTTCTTGCAGGACTCCCAGAGTTCATCAAGATTCTTTGGATTCATCTTCAATGCCTCCTCCTTCATCTTACCCCAGACATGCTCAATAATGTTTATGTCTGGTGACTGGGCTGGCCAATCCTGGAGCACCTTGACTTTGCTTCACCTTTCACCTTCTTTGCTTTCAGGAACTTTGATGTGGAGGCTGAAGTATGAGAAGGAGCACTATCCTGCTGAAGAATTTGCCCTCTCCTGTGGTTTGTAATGTAATGGGCAGCACAAATGTCTTGATACCTCAGGGTGTTGATGTTGCCATCCACTCTGCATGGCCCCATACTGAATGTAACCCCAAACCATAATTTTTCCTTCACCAAACATGGCTGATTTCTGTGAGAATCTTGGGTCCATGCGGGTTCCAATAGGTCTTATTTGTGATGATTGGGATGCAGTTCAAGTCAAGTCAAGTCAAGTCAAGTTTACTTATATAGCGCTTTTCACAATGTAGATTGTGTCAAAGCAGCTTAACATAGTTCTAGTAAAGTCCAGATTTCAGAGTTGAAGTTCAGTGTAGTTTAGTTCAGTGTGGTCTAAATTTCACTGCTGAAAGTTCAAACACCGCAGAGCAAATCCACCGAAGCACAGTTCCACAAGTCCCGATCCAAGCCAGTGGCGACAGTGGCGAGGAAAAAAAAAACTTCACCAATTGACGAAGTGAAGGGAAAAAAAAAACCTTGAGAGAAACTAGGCTCTGTTAGGCACTACCATTTTTCATCTGGCCAAACTTCCTGTTCAGGGCTGCAGTCTAGGCGCTGGAGGCTGAAGAACTGGACGTCCATTGTGGAGAAGCTGCAGGTGTGAGTAGGGCACCGGCAGGCGGTCAGGTTGGCCCGCAGGATCAATGTGGGGACTCGTTCAACAGATGATTCATCAGAAAAATCTACCTTCTGCCACTTTTCCAAATGATTAACTAGAAGTCAAGTTATTATTTGTTGCTCTTACTACTGGGATTAACGACAAGACTTTTGTCAGGTAGTGTAAATAATCATTATCATAATTATCATTATTTATCGTTCTGATGCATGTTATTTGTAAATGATGTAATATTTAAATTGTGTTCTATTTTTATCTATCAGTGAACTGAATATGTTGTATCTTGTTGACTTGAGATGGATTTTACAACAAAGTTTATTAGTCTATTAGCATAATTTACCATTTAAGGGAATGCAATTGACCAAAATGATGGAAAATACTTTTGATCATTTAAAATTCCAATGTTTAATTTTCCGCTAATGCAACGTCTGAATTAGATGCTGGTTTGAAGTCAGCGTTCGTGTGGGAGGGTTGCAATGATAAGCAATGAAAGCTTTTATTTTGCAGAAAATGTGCTGCAAACTTAACTACCAAATAAGTCTACATCAGTGAGTGAACATTTAAAGACCATTTTGAGGGATGTAAACAATAACAACCTATTTCCTGTATTACATTTTTAATTTCCAAAGCTTCCAAGTATCCAAAAATGTCCACATATTGATAAATAATTTTATGACAGCTGTTTTAATGGTAAGATATGATTAAATTGCCTCTTGTTACAGTTACGAATTAGTCTGACAACAAGAAGGAAATGTTCATGGGCCAGTGACATCGCCACATTGAAATGGTCTATAAATCACTACAGTATTAGGTACGTGCATAATATATATTGATATATATGTATAGATATATATATTGATATATATGTAGTGTATAATATATTAACTAATGTTGACAGATTTGTAATTGAAACAAAGATTCTTGAGTACATAAAACACTACTGATCAAAATGAATTTTTTTTTTTAAATAACAGTAATCCATCATAGCATTACTTATACATACAGTGGAGGAAAAAGTATTCAACACGTCATGTTTTTTTTCTGGGAATAATATTTCTCAAGGAGCTGTTGACATGAAATTGAACCAGATTTAGGTAAAAACCCAAACAATACAAACATAAAAATAAAACAAAACAAAAAAATCTGAAAATTTGTTATGTTAAATAACAATGGAATAACACAAGGAGAAACTACTGAAACGTATTTAATACTTTATAAAAGGCTTTTTTGGTGATGGCAGCTTAAAGACGCCTCTCATATGGAGAATGAAGTCACATGAATTGCTCAGGTGTGAGACTTCAACAGAGTGTAAAAATCTTGATGGTTCTGTGGGTCTCGTCTATCAAATCTGATCTTTAGTTTGTATCTTTTATTGGATTCAAGTCAGGTGATTGGCTGGGCCATTCTACAGCTTGATTTTCTTTCTCTGAAAGCATTTGAGAGTTTCCTTGGCTGTGTTTTGGATCATTGTCTTGCTGAAATGTCCACTCTGGTTTCATCTTCATCATCCTGATAATGTAGATGTTGCACTGAAGCAGCTAATATTCATTTACAATGACGAAGGGCAGAGGGTTGCTGAAGAACTACTGAGAGATTTCAGCTGCTGTCTGGGCTTTCACTACATTTCTACACCTCCCTTTCTTCATGTGTTCACTACTTTTTCCCTGCATCATTTCAATTTATTATGCATAACTTAATTGTAAACTAACTAGTTTTGTTTTCTTTGCATATATGGATTTATTTGGTTGTTACCAACATCTGGTAAAATTTTCAGGTGAACAGCGCCTTTAGAAATATGTTTTCTGAGAAAATTGGTGACGTGTTCAATACTTATTTCCCCCACCTGTATAATTAACCAAAGCCAAGAGAATTTATCAGCTGAAGTAAAGATATATTTTTTACTATTCAGTAGTTCTGAGCACAAGATTGTTTACAATATGAATTATAATGTGAATGTTTTATTTGACTGTATACTGGATTGCTACACAATATCTGAATAGGCCAGAATATATTATACAGAATTTGTTATACATGTTTACTCCTTATATATATCAGTTTTAGTTTTTTGGATAACATTGTGTCTGTTTTTATGTAAAATTGATTTGCGAACTGCAAAATAAAATGGTATAAAATATCAATTTCATATCATATTTCACATAGAAAAATGTAGCTCTTTTCAAAGCAGCAAAATGTGAACAGGAAATATCACAGATACGTCAGCTCACAAAAGGCTGATACGCAGAAACAGAAACAACAAGAAGTGCGTTATGTGACCCTGTTCAAGATGAAATTACTGTTTCTCACTCTTTTCTTTAGGAACTTTTGTGCATTTTCAGCATCATCTGATCCAAGTGAGTATCACGAATTTGTCTTTTTAGAAAATCTGGATATTATTTGTATTATTTCATCTAGATTTTGATATGATCCTACACGGGGATCATGTTTCTTTCATGAAACATATTATAGTTTATATTAAAAAAAGTACTAAACTATATACGTTTATATTAAAAAAGGACTTCCTAAATAAACTAGACTAAATCGGTTTTTCAGTCTTTTATTCATTATTTCTCCTTTTTGTGGTTTTGTTTGCAAAGACTACGGAAGTAATGTGGTTTTACAACCTTCGAAATGTAAAAAATTGTGTCATGTTAAAATAATCTGAACATATATAAGCTCAAAAAAGGGATTATTTCATCAGCAGAGGCAATCATTTGATAATCCTTGAGATACTGTGAAGTCTTAAGAAATGTAAAATTGAGGAAATGATTTTTCAGATGGTTGCTTTTCAACATGTGTCACACGCAACATGAGATTACAACCTTTTCTGATCCGTTTCTCACACAAACATTGACTAAAGTCAAAAAATGTTATTTTAATTGCTATTTGGGATATTAACTGACTTCATTTTAAGAAGTAACACTGTTTAAAATAGTAGCGTATTTGACCGGAAATGAACATATTTCCAGTATGTTCATTTTTACCCAGAAATTACCATACAGAATGAGCATCCTCTGCTGACAAATAATAACCATTACACGCTGCAGAAAATGTGACTTCTACAGTATATTGTCATTCATTAGCATATACAGTTGAATATTGCTTAACAGAGCAAGGAATTTTTCACAGTATTTCCTATAATATTTTTTTCTTCTGGAGAAAGTCTTGTTTGTTTTATTTCAGCTAGAATAAAAGCAGTTTAAAAAATTTTTAAAACCATTTTAAGGTCAATATTATTAGCCCCCTTAAAGGTGTAGTATGTAAGTTTGGCACCCAGTGGTTGAACTAGGTATTGCACACCTTGTTCAAAACAAATGCAAGTGCAGGTTGCCAGATTGACGACACTAACAGCAGTGTGCCTGCCTGTCGAGCCTAAAGGCTGATTTAAGTCGTGTTCTAAATAAAAGCAACGGCACACGATAGAAGGAACATTTTCCATATTAAAATGAGTTGAAATTTATATTTTAGAAACGGCTTCTATTTCTTGCAGCTGAACAACAGAAAACTATGACAATGATTACCTCAAGGTACACATCATGTGCTTTATTCAGTGTTAAATGCTAATAATGTGAGTTTGAATGCCATTTTACATGACATTTATTGCCATACTACTGAAAGCAGCAGCAGATAGAATAAAATAAACTAAACCATTTGAAATTTAACTTTAGAACTGACTTAGAACCAACACATATCAGTGATTCAGCCTGTACATTTAATTATGTTAAAGAGGATTAATATGTATTAATTAGATTATAAACTTTACCATTTCGTGAGTGAGTGCATATTCTGTGCTTCTGAATGGCTGTATTTAAATTTCTGTCATGTTTCGTCTGTTGCAAACAGCCAAATTGCTTAACACTGCAAACCTCGTCATGTAGCATGTTGTTAGGACAAGGGGTTACAATGTAACCTGCTCACCTAATGTTTACGTTCGTAATATATATATATATTATTTGCTAATTAATAACCACCCCATGTGGAACTCTGAATCTGCGTCTCATTTCGGAGTCTGCTACTGTCCACCGGAGGTCGCATTTTGGTCACGGGCACATACTTTGAGAGCCTTCCTGACTGAATAAATGAAATAATGGTTTTCTACAATGGCAAATCCGGAGGGATGAAATATAATTGGCTAAACTGGCATTGGGCAGGTTAAAGGGGCCAAAACAAAGACAGCGTTCCGGCACGGAAAGTACATTTTCAAAGCAGAATAACTGACTTTAGCATTGTTTTTCAGATAAACAAGAATGTTCACTTGTTATGTTTCTTAAATATCTGCAAACATATTATGGTATTTTTATGCAAGTCAAAAACTTACATACAGCACCTTTAAAAAGCATCATTATACAATGATTTGCCTAATTACCCTAACTTGCCTAATTAACCTAGTTAAGCAGTTAAATGTCACTTTTAGCTGAATACTAGTATCTTGGAAAATATTTAGGAAAATATTATGTACTGTCATCACGGCAAAGATAATAAAATAAAATAAATCAGTTATTAAAACTGTTTTGTTCAGAAAAATCTTCTCGCCATTAAACATAAATTGGGGGAAAAAATATACAGGAGGGCTAATAAATCAGACTACAACCTCAGGAATTCTAAAAATAGAACAATCTCCTGTAAAGCACGCCAGTATAATGTTTACTATACCGTTTCTCTCATCTTTATCCAGAAATAAACTGCCTTATCATAAATCTGGAATATGTGAATTGCACATGGAGCGAACATCGGTACAACTACAGTCTCAAGGGCGGGTATGTATCAATGAAACAAGAAAGCATTTTTGAAAATCAAATTTGGGAACTTACAATTGCTGTGTGATTTCTCTTAGGTTTTCACATCAGGGCATCATAGACTGTCCTAAATATGAGAACACAAATGATGTTAATGTGGCCTGCATGCTTCCCTACAAAAGAGGACAACGGTTTAATAGTTTGAAAACAAGCCTGTACAGTGACAATGGCAGTTTGGTGACGGAACAGGAACATGAGCTGAAGGAATATGGTATGAGAAGCCACTCATTATTTTTTCTCCAAGATTTGACATGAATGGTATTATGGATGGATTAATATGTTACTGTGATGTTAAACAGTGAAGCTTAACCCTCCGACCAACCTGTCTGTGGTGGAGAAAAAAGATGCTGAATTGTGGCTTTACTGGAATGTTACGAAGAACGACAACTGCATTGAGAGCGAAGTTCGTTACAGGACTGACAATAACAATTGGAAGGTAATGAGTTGAATTGCGTTATATTCAGGTCAACAGAATTATTGAAGATTTGATCCAAGAGCGAGACGTAAATACACTGTAAAAA
>CAIGQV010018202.1:8451238-8462588 GCA_903798115.1 Danio jaintianensis
CTTTTTTTTTTTTTTTTTTTTTTTTTTTTTTTTTTTTCTCTCTCTCTCTCTCTCTCTCTCTCTCTCTTACACACACACACACACACACACACATTCATTCACTATGGTCAATTTAGTTTATTCAATTCACCTATAGCGCATGTCTTTGGACTGTGGGGGAAACCGGAGCACCCGGAGGAAACCCATGTGACACGGGAAGAACATGCAAACTCCACACAGAAATGTCAACTGGCCCAGATGGGACTCGAACCAGCGACCTTCTTGCTGTGAGGTGACAGTGCAAACCACTGAGCCACCGTGCCACCTATTAAATCCGTTTTCACTTTTGTAATTATGAGGAGGAAATGAACATATTTACCTGCCCAGTGTGCTCTGTTTCATCCTTGTTGATTAAGTACATCAGGAAAAACCTGGTGAAGAGAGAAACATCACTTCTGTTTTCCTGAATATGCAGATATTATATTAAGAATAAAGAAAGAAAAATGCTCACATGTAATTGGCCAGATTGTGTTCTTCAAGCGTATGGGTCTCAAAGCCATGTGGGGTTGTATCAAAGTAGTCGCTCCCAATGCCACATATAAAGCATTTGGTCTGCAGAATCCATGCAAAGTGCAAAATGTCACCAAATATATAAAGAGTTATGGATTTGATTCATCTATACTCTACAGTAAAGATCTCAGTACCTCCATGTCTTCTTTTACTTGCTCTTGCTGGTCTCTCAGTTCACCAAAGGCATCAATAATTAGACCTGTGCAGAAAAACAAGCACTGAATTTAAAGGGACAGTTCACCCAAAAAATAAAAATTCTGTCATCAATTACTCATCCTTCACTTTTCACAAATCTGTTTGAGTTTCTTTCCTCTGTTCAACACAAAAGAAGATATTTTGAAAAATGCTGGAAACCTGTAACCATTACCAGTTTCTAACATTTTTCAAATGATCTTCTTTTGTGTTCAACAGAAAAAGGAAACTTATAAAGGTTTGGAAGAACTTGAGAGTTTAAAAATAGTTTAATTTTTGGGTCAACTATCCCTTTAAGGGCATTTTTTTCAATATTAATTGAATATGAATATGCACATGGTAAAATTGCCATTGTTGTGTGAAAAATACACAGATAAATAGATTGCGTTCAGTTGTCCACTGTATTTGTATGCCTTTTTGTTTTGCAATAAACACTGAATATCAAGATTTATATTTAACCATTTCCAAATATAAAGTTACTAAACATTGGTATTGGCAAACATTTTCATATGTGTATCATATCTGCCCCTATTATAAATGTCAAGTCAAGCCTAAACAAATTGACTTAAACAGAAACTGTTTTAGTGTAACACAAAAAGTCATATAAATCCCTCATTCAGCACAAATTTGTTGTGTTTTGCACTACATGACAGAACAAATCGTAGCATATTTTAGCTGTGAATGAAAAGATATTCCAAAAAATACATGACTCATGACCATCCAGAAGGTAAGTTTTAATGTCATAGATCTCATAGGAATGCGATTTTGAAGGGTTGAATAGAAAGGTCAGTCTTACCCTGAATGATGGCCAGCAGGATGACGATGACAAAGAAGAAGAAGGTGATGTCAAAGACCACCCGATAGAGTTCATACTCATCTCCAGCGGGGTCCACTATCTCGTCTCCTATACCTCCACCTGCCCGCACACCAACATACATGTGGAACAAATAACACTGCCAAGAGAAAGACAGAGAGATGGTTGGTTTATACATCAGGGGTTTGATCAGAAAAAAAAGCAGAAGAAAATAAAGTGGACGCTTGTTTTTTTTTTTTTATCACATAATAAAAAATAATGCATAAATAAATACAAATAAATAATTAATATTAATGTAAATGCAACTTTATATCTCACAACGTAGAGTTAATCCCACAAATCAAATTTTTTGTTTTGCAATTCTGCAAAATAGAAACTCAGGAACTTAAACTACAGACAACTCAATGATAACAATGAGATAAAATGCTGCAATTACATTTATAATTTCTTTATTCCATGACAGTTTTACAATTTAAAAACAATATTTTACTCAGAATTATGAGGAAAAACTCCAGAATTGCAAGATAGAAATTAGGGCAGCACGATACTAGAAAAATATGCCATTTGCAATAAAGTTATTTCTTGTGATTCCTCACAGAAATGCAAATTTGTATTAGCTTTTTTTTTTTTTATGTAGTGAGACAGTTTTGAATTATAGGCATATTAGCTTCCCTATAAATCATGGCAAAAACGGATTTTTTTTTAAATAACACTTTTCTATAATAAAAAAGTTTATAACAATAAAAAGGCATCAACAACAATTAATAATACATAAAATAAGATAAAAATCTAAACAGTTTTTTAAAGCTTGCTTTTGATAAAAAGTATCCCATTTTTGAAGGATTCACATTTAAACAAAAATCCTTTAAAGACTCTCCATATAAAAATCGTTGTCTGATAACATTAAAAATAGGGCATTGCAAAATGTTATGTTTATATATGTATATGTTTAATTTAGGTATGTTCGTCATGATCATACTAAAATAAACAGGCAATAGATATATTTTCTCAATGATGAGTATTTAAAATATTTTTTATGATGCAATATTGTTTTGACTATTGAAATAAAGTTATTTTTTGCGATGTAACATTTCCTCACAGAAATGCAATTTTTACTATCTTTTTTTTTTATGTAGTGAGAGTTTTGAGTAATAGGCATATCAGCTTCCCTAGCTAAATCATGACAAAAACAGATCAAAATTACAAATATTTTATAAATAACACTTTTCTATATAAAAAAAATGGTTTAAAACAATACAAAGACATCAACAACAACAAAAATGTTTTTTACATTAAAAAGTAGGGCATTGCAAAAGTATATGTTTATTTTATTTACGTAATGATCATACTAAAATAAACAGGCAATATATATATATTCTCTTCTAATTAAATTCAATTCAGGATAATAAAAAAAGCTGCATGTTACGATGCATACATTTAGATATTCTTAATCTTATTTGCTGTTGTCATTTTACCTACTTGTCTCTACTCCTGCCATTAATCTATAATCTCTGCTCTGAAACTCTAGGTTCACCTTTGGGCCTGGTCTAGCTAACAGCATAATGGCACCATATGATTGGTCAAAAATCAACAACCTATGCATGCAGCACATAAAATAAACGTATATTATAAATTTAATATATATAATAATAAAATATAATTATAATCTAAAATATATATTAATAAATGTTTATATTGCATATAATATATTGTGCATCCCCTTTATTCTTTCGGATGGAAACCAGTTTTCACAAAGCAAAGGAAGGAAAGGAGGACTAATTTGATACTAATGTTGAGTGACCAACCGTCATCATGTCGTCGCACTTCATATCCGGCTCGTCCTCATCCTCGCTCTTATTGTAGAACTTCCTGAAGAAGTTGAAGGCCACCACAGTGTAGAGGTACACAACCACAGCCAGCAAACCCACAGTCATCATCAGCTGAAACAATCCCAAACAGTCAACCCATTTGCACAACCACTTTGAGTTTAGCTGCTGTGTTTCTGACTGTACCTGTTTTCCATTGTGTGTGACAGAGGAAAGAATTGTACGCAGGGTCTTGACACCCATCGCGATGTCCAACAGGTGACAAGCAAAGAAAAAGTTGTTGTAATGTCCAAGAAGGGACATCACTGTGTACCACACCAGGTATAGGAACGTCTGCAAAAAAAGAAGATAAATTTGGTTTTTGGGGGGTTTGTTCACACTTTCTAATGCTGTTTTCCACTGTGCTGTATGGTTCGCTTTGCTTTAGTTTTGCTTTGCCCAGGTCAGTTAGCATTTCAATTTCAGTTTAAGACAAATTAAAGTGGGGGGCCTTCCCTATTGAGTTTTTACGTGTTGTCACACCATTAGAGGAACACCCCCCTGGCGGGAAAAACATTACAATCTCCCACTGACCGCCAAGTCACGGGTTGAATAATAAAAAAGCCGAATAATTGTTGTGCAATAAGGTTTAGCATTACTAACCGATGAGGAGACACACCTGAGCTGTGCTTCTACAGAATTCCTTCAGAGAAAGAACAGCCAGAAAGGAGAAATTTATGGATTTGTGCCGAATGGTAGCACCATTGACCCATAACAATCCATGGTACCTATAACTGGCATTTGTATGCTTTTTATACAGTTTCTATTCCAGTTTGCAGGTCAAGTGCAATTACAGTATAAAATGAAATACAAAGTCAAAGTATAAATAGCAGACGTGAACGAATACATTTTCCCTATCAGCAAATATTAATCTAAGTAAAAAAACAACGACACCAAATATAAAATATATAACGCCGTCACTAATGATTAAATCACTGAGGAATATCCAAAAGATAAGGTTAGATGTAAGAATTGGAGCTCTAACAGGGACATGATGGTTTTAAATTACTGAAAAATAGTTGCGGGTGCAGTATATGGATTGCAAGTGTACACAATTTACAGTTTGTGATCGTGTCGATTCTGTTCTGTTGATATGTGATCCAAATATTCGTAGCTTGAAACAGATGGAAATATGAATGGCTTGTGCTGCGTTTCTGTGGAGATCCCAGTGTAGCTGCCATTACGGCCCATTATTTTTTTGCCCGCCATGTCTCCGCACAGGTCATGTGACTGAAAACTATCAATAGTTGTGCCGCCTTTTACTGCAATGACATCATCATAAACAAAAAATAAACAAACATGCAACACAAACCATGCGGTCTGTCTCATGCTGATAGTGATGCTGCTGATAGTGACGATTTTCTCCATTCAGCTCGCTTAGAACCTAACCCAAGATGGTACTAAAAAATTAGCAGGTACCAGGTACAGAACGCTAAAGAAAAGCCCACAAAAGTGAGCCATAATCAACCAAAAGGTGCTGTACCATGCAGTAGAAAAGCAGCTTAATTTTGTATCTCTTGGTTTGAAAAAAACAATTCTTTGAATCCTGGTTTGCATTGTTATTCAAATAAACCACACTAACAGAGCTAAAAACAATGTCATTTCCCTACAAAAATTTTTACTAACTTACATTGTCTGTGAACACAACTCCCAATTTCCAGATCTGATACTTGATGTCAATGGAAGTGAACCTGTAAAAAAAACATGAGGATATAAAAACTAAAGCAAAAAGCATTATTTTTGTTAAAATTTGGTATTATTAGTGGAACAGAAATTACACAGTAAGATATTAAATTGGGCTGTAATTTTAATACCATGCAAGCATAGAGTTGTCTGGCTCTTCAGGTTTCTTGTCTGTCTGTTGTTTGCTGACATCCAGAGATGCCAGATCCATACCCAGCAGCTCTGCGATTCGCTCTCGTCCATAAATATCTCCATATTTATCCAAAACCTTGCCAAAGGAAACAAACAAACAAAACTTAGCATTGACTATCAACCTAAAACTATACCAATTAAGAGAAAGAATATTGTCATACCTTTCGCTTAACAAATTTGTCCCAGTAGTTGGTGGGAAAAGAGCTAAAAATGATAAAGAGCAATAATTAGTTCTGCTGACGAACACTTATTAATTCAGCCTAAAATTACAGATCATTCACCTGACCTCAAAACAAAAGTCTAAATGTGATACAATTTCTCCACACTTACGGTGTGTTTAGCACCAGTCTGTCCCACTGGCCTTTAATGTCATCATCTGCCGGCTGTTCAGTGATGTAAAGGCCATCAAACTCCAGCTTTCTCGCCAGCTCTTTCTCTCTCTTAAAGATGACCAGTGGAATCTAACAGATCAAGATGTCACGATCACTTATTAATGGCACAGATACATTCTTTTATATATTCAACAGAATTAAATTAAAGATTAGAGCAGCAAGCAGCAGACATTAAGATTAGACTAACCAAATTTGCTGTTGACCTAATTAAATCTCTAGGGGGAGTTTTTAAAAATACAATACAAAAACAGCAAAAACAACATCTGCAAAGAACACTCAATATAATTCACCCGCTGTTGGTTTTTTGCACCAGTACACTTTTTTGTTGGCATTGGGATGTTCCAAGTGTGTACAAAATTATGTATATGTATGTGAAACATGTTATAAGGGGCAGTTCTTTGAAAATGTAAAAGTGGTGCTATCAAGCCATTTTGCCACACTGAATTCGGATCTATATAAAATACACGTTTGCCATTTTTGGCATGTGTGCAAAGATTTGTGAGTTGCAAGCCTTCAAAAATGTGAATCAGTTTGGAAAAGAAGAAAAACAGACACAATTTCAAGAAGATTTTTTAGCTTGTGATGAATAAAATGACTGATAATGACTGATATGACATGTACAGTATATCTACTGGTTCAAACCTTGAGGCAGTTGTATCCAATGATGGATATGAAAGCAATGACGGTGTGCAAAATAGCCAGGAAGGACAGAGTGGGCTGCATGTATCCCGTGCTTTCTTCCAGAAAAAAATACACAGGCCCTTCCTCATCCTCATCATCACCTCCATCCTCTCCACCAGAACCCTCAAAATCCTCTGCAGAGCCTTCAAACAGCCCAGAGCCTTCAAAGATGCCTGAGCCTTCAAATTCATCAGTATTAGGAGGAGTATCAGATACCTAGAAATATAAAGATGGAAAAAATTTATACATATAACTGATGATGTAATTTTATATCTATATGCACATGAAAGCAGAATTATTGTGAGGCATGACATTTTTAATTAATTAAACTTCATGAGAGTGTGAAAATTGAAAACCTTTACCTTGTAGAAGAGAAGAATGAAGTTCAAGGCAAAGGCAAGGAACAGAGCCAGAAAACGAATGTTGTAGAAGTTACGGGACAAGCAGTTCTGTTGATGGAAATAGAGATTAACAGCCAATTAAAAGTCCTGTTTATTGCTGGTGTTAAGATGCATTTTTGCCAAACAGATCAGAAGAATAAAACGCTAAACACGTGTAAATAGGGTGAAACATTACTATGTCCACCATTGACCACCTCAAGCAGTAGTCGAAAACGCATTAAATTTGATCGCTTTAGTAGTGTAAACACTCATGTGGTCGAATGCTTTTAAATAGCTACAAAAGACACCTATACTCATTAGCTACTGATATTTTACCAGTCCTGATTCTAAATCAAATCTACAGCCTTTGTTGTAGTTTTATAGATAACAGAGCAGAAATAAATGGTGCTGCATTCTGTATCATTTTCAGTGATCATTTTGAGATATCTCCCTGAATTAAATTAGGGAAGTGGCTGAAAGTGGCCAAAGAAATTAGGTGTAAACAATGTGCCTCCTCGTCTACTTTTGATTGACCAAAAAACCATCTGCATACCAGGTGTAAAAAGTAAGTAAAACTCTTTTATTTAGGATTAAAAGATCAGTAAAGTGATTCGCTGACAGGGCGGGACATAGTAGCTTCTCCCTCTTTTAAAAACAGCCAATAGCGTTTCGTTTTGATCACAGCTCTGCCAGTGAGAGTGGTTGAGATCAAGCGCATCAAATGAAAAGCAAATGAGAAGCATCTTGAAGGGGGCGGGGCATGTCAGATACTAGAGAGAATTTGATTGGTAAGATGATTTGATGAGAAACTGAAGCATGAGGTGACATCAAAAAATTGTTGATCCATTTAGGCGGAAGTGACAAACTGCAAGCTTTGGATGTTTATATCTTTTAAATGTAAATATTTTTACTGTTTTGGAGCACACTAGTTATTGATATCCTTAAGACTCACATACTGATACTAACATCTACATTTACAGGGACTTTAAGTAGAAAACTGCATTTATCTCATACCATGAATTTATTTCTTTGCACGTCCAGTTCATTCCAGAGCTCAAATCCTGCATGCTTGACCGCTTTCTTCTTCTTCTTGGCTTTGGTGGCTCTCTGAGGTTTCGGTTCTTCTGGTATCGGCTCAGGCTTGACCTCTACTTCCTTCTCAGCCTTCTCACCATTCTCAATGCTGTTGCACAAAGTAGGTGGTCGTTAAAAAAACAAAAGTTAAAAAAGTTTTCCCCTCAAGACATTTCCCTTGAAAGTCACTCACTCTGCTTTCTCAGGCTCAGGAGGAGGCTCTTCAATAGCAGGAGGCTGTTCAGGTCCTGCTTCATCTGGTTGCTGAAGCATTAATAAACAACATTAGATCATTGTTTAGATCAGTGTTTCCCAACCCTGTTCCTGGAGGCACAACCACAGTACATATTTTGGATGTCTCTCTTATCTGACCTATTAACTTCAGGTTATGGAGTCTCTTCTAATGTTCTGACGAGTTGATTCAGGTGTGTTTGAATAGTAAGAGGTTGAAAATGTGTACTGTTGGTGTGCCTTCAGGAACAGGGTTGGGAAACACTGGTTTAGATCACTGGCAAAGGAACATATGGGCTGCATCTCATTCAGCTCCTTAGCTCCCGAGGTCATGGATCAGTAGGTATCAGTAGGTAACGAAAGTGATGAGCTGGGTTTACTACACATTGGGACATTGATTGTGATATGTGAACGTCTTCATTGTACATCATCAAAATTGGAATTTATAAGTAATAGCAATATTTTTCATAAATACTGTACATTATGGCTTAATAATTTGATTGCATACTGAACTGTTAAACAATTCTAAATATTTGCTAGATTGTTCTTAACCTGTCTAGCTATGTAGGCTTCATTGTAGTTTTATTGATAGAGCAGAAATAAATGGTGCTGCTTCTTGTATTATTTTCAGTCATCATTTTGAAACATCTCCATGCAAGAAATCAGGAAAGTGGCTGAAATTGGCCAAAGAGACAGTTTTAAAGATATTAGGTGTAAACAATGTGCCTCCTTGTCCACTTTTGATTGACTGAAAGACATCTGAATACCAGGTGTAAAGAGTAAGTAAAACTTTTATTCAAGACTAAAAGTTCAGTAAAGTGGTTCGCTGACAGGGCGGGACATAAAGTAGCTCCTCCCTTTTTAACACAGCTCTGCCAGTGAGAATGGTTAAGATCTGCGTTCGTATGTTTATTAAATATAAATAACGACAAAAGTCTCTCTATTGTCGTAATGTTGCAATATTGTTGTCGTAGTCTGATGATTTGGCTCACGTGATTCATGTTTCGTGCTTCCAAACTTATAAGGGTGCACAGTGAGCATCGATGGTCCCTGATTTTCACAGTGCATTATGGGACTTTATAGCGCACAAACGTTTCAGTGCACTGGAAGAATTTTGCAATTGAAACAGCCCTTAAAAAATGTCTCACACCTTAATCAATGCACTGACTACTGAACAAGGTAACTGATTGAGATTCACCCAAGGAAACCCATAAAATAAACACCATACCGTTTTCCTCTTCAGCAAAGGGGTACCCTCAGGAGTTGGCGGTTCTACAGGAGTCGTATCCCCCATATCTCCAAGTCCACCAGGTGTATCGATCCCAGGAATCTTTCCACCGTCTTTCTCCTGGATATCCTCATCCTCTTCTTCTCCGCCTCCAGCATCCATCGAGTCCATTATCCCTCCAGTCTCCTGTTCCTCTCCTCCCCTTGGCTCTCCAGGTAAGTCCCCATGCACCTCGTCCTGCGTGGGATCCGGCATGCTGGCTAGTAACTCAGTCACCGTGATGTTTTTGGCCCCTTCAACCAAACCTCCTCCAAACAGCGTATGCCAAATGAGCAGGAAGAAGCCTTTACAAACGCTGTAAATGAAATGGAGGATGCCCATAAGGATCGTCCACAAGAAGGTAGCAAGCCCAACCATGATTTGCTTAATGGTCATCTTCCTGAGTCTGCGGTACTGTCTGCGAATGTTCCTGAAGGTGAACATTCCCAGGAAATTCATGATGCTTTGAATGAAATCGGCAAATGCGGAGCTTGATTCTGGCTGTCCCTCCTCACCGCCGCCCTCTTCATCACCAGCATCTCCTCCTTCAGCTTCCTCAATGTCATCCTCTTCTTTCTCCTCATCTTGTTCTGAAATCTGCGACGCGATGTTCATCTCGAATATGGTGTCCTCGCAGAAGTTGACGAAAAGCTCCATCTTCTCCGATTCGCCGCCTTCATTGACCACGTCGAATATGAACTGTCTCTTCGATTCTTTGACTTGAGGCATCTCCCACTGCTTGCGATTCACCTCGCTGATCTCGAAGTAGATTCTCTCGATTTTCCTGCTGGCGCCCATGATCTCGATGCGACCCAAGAACGGGCGGAAATAGTTCAGGACGCTCTCAGCTTGTTCGAGGAAGTTCTGCAGCCTGGTATCGTGAGGAACGTGTTCGGAGAGGTTGGTTAGCAGCACCGCTATGTTAAAACCAATATCTTTCGCTGGCTCTTGAAAGCGACTTGCAAACTCCTCGTAATTAATCATCTCGTTCTCATCAGCCTCAGAGCATGACAATAGGAATTGGATCTCTGAAGGTGTGTACTGTTTCTGGCTGTCCATGGATTTCTGAAAGTCTTTCTTGGATATCAAACCTCTAGGGTCGGTCACGTAGTCACGAAACGCGTCAGACGCAACAATGTCCTTCAGCTTGAGGAACATGTCGAAGAACTTGAGGATCATTTCTACATTGCTGGAGGATTCCACTAGCATGTCCACCATCTGGCGAGCAATGGTGCCATTTACAACATTACCTGTGAAATAGAGAGCCGTACAATGTAATTGTCTCTAAACCAGTGTTTCTCAACCACGTTCCTGAAGTTCCACCAACACTGCATGTTTTGCATGTCTCCTTTGTCTGTCACACTCATTACAGGTCTTTCAGTCTCTGCTAATGAGCTGATGATCTGAATCAGGTGTGTTTGGTTAAGGAGACATGGTAAATGTGCAGAGTTGGTGGTCCTTCAGGAACGTGGCTGAGAAACACTGGTCTAAACCACATGATGCAAAAATGATGAACATAAAAAGCTTGATTTTCTTCATACCCTCTAACAAGGACAATAACATGACCACCATGTCTTTCTGAAGGTCCAACAACTCTTTTAGAAGACCAATCTGACTGGAATCCTGCAAGAAAGCAAAATGACATACTAGCTGCACAAAACACATACCAATACTAATAAACAGCTTTTATAAAAACAAAACTAAAAGTATACAGTGCTCAACATGTACTCAACTATAAGTACACCCCTCACAAATATCTCATTAAAATTTATATTTTCGATAGGATGCTTTACAATATTGTATTTGTGCATATACATTAGATTAGACAGTACTGAAACCAAATCTGGAGCTAATCTAACAAAATAACCTATGATAATGGTCAAAAATTTGTACACCCAAATGTTAGGGAAAAATATAAATAAAAAATGTAAAAACAATTAAATTTTGTTGAAATTTTGTAGTTTGTAATTTTTTTCAAATATTTTGCAAGAATTTATATGTATTATCTTTCTATTTCTAAAGATGTTTGA
>CAIGQV010018202.1:8462688-8553433 GCA_903798115.1 Danio jaintianensis
ATATATATATAGATATATAGATATATTTATTTAATAAATTAGTTTTGTTCAAATGCACCAAAATACAGTATATAACCTATATTCACTGAGAAATGGATAAAAATATTAATTTTCAAAATGTTGTGTACTCATTTATGTTGAGCACTGTATATAAAATGTAAAATATACAAATAATGTAATTTTAATTCATTTCATATATTTTAATTTCAATTTATAAAGTAAGATTAAGCCTAAATCATTTATAAAGGTGTAATTTCGTTTTAAGGCTATGAGCACAGAATAAACACATTCGTTTATTTGTATTTTATATAAGGAAAATGTAAAATGCTATAACATTTAGATGCAGGTTAATGCATTCAGCAAACAGGAGTTAATAATTAGAAACAAAAGCACTCTATACATACAACAGATACTGAAATTCAGAAACAAAACCACACACCAAAGGTAGAATTATAGAAATGGCAAAACTATTTTTAATACAGCAAATTCACATAAAGCTGAAAACACATGATTCCTCCGGGTAATGTTATCTGCCATACATTCATTTTCTCAGGCTGTTTGACCCACTTGTTTGTATTCTTAGCAGAATTTCAATATTTTTCAGACAATAAGCATGTTAAATAAGCAATAAAAATATAGATTTTGTCTCTAAAAATGTCAAAAGTTAAAAATAAGAAACACAGTATTTTTGACCACTACTGAAGTTATATTGGGTTCAAACAACCTGGATTTGGGAATCTGGAACATCAAGGGAGGGGAACTCAAATACAATCACTTCAATAGATAAATAGAGTGATACATACTCTTCCCTGCATACGGCGTATGAAAGACAGTTTAATTCATCAGTAAAGCATTGAGAGCAAAAACAATATTACATTCCAACAAACTTATCATTTCAATATTGAAAAGGGAATGTAACTTGTTCTCTAGTTAGGCATGTCTAATCATTAAAAACACCTCTACATGAGCACTACTATACTTTAATTTTCATGCATTCCCTATTAGCAACTAAAGTAATAAATAAGCCCTTTTAGTAACAATTTAAACACATTTGACACTGGTGAATATGTGTAGATCTACTGACAATAATGCTGTGAAATATGCTTTTATGTTCCAACAAAATGATTCAGATTCAAAAACTACTCATGTATCAAGCAGTGAATGTGTACTACTAGTGCAAAAAAACACTAAAAACGAAGACTAAGATAAGTGTGTGATGCATTCAGATAGAATGAACAGAAGAAATAAGTAAAAGTACAATCAAGTTTATGTGGGTTACCTGAGCCAGTTTCATCATCATATGAGCAAACACGTGCAGAAAGCCCACCACAGCATCCCACAAGCGACTGTGGGCCAGGGACTGTTGGTTTCCTGTGCATGGACCCTGAGACAGACAGATCACTTAAATAAATAAAAGCAAAATTTTTATATTTGAGGAAATTAATGCACTGAGAAATGTGATGGAACAATTTAAAGGGTCACGAAACCCTAAAACACATTTTTTGAGATGTTGACAGACACATATACAGTATGTGCCACAATGCTAAAAACCATAGGACACATATTTTTCAAGTACAAATTGTTTGTTTTTGCATTGGTTAGAGCAAATTTGTTTTTCAAAAAAGAAATTTTGAAGCAATGTCACGGCGATGAGGTTCCAGCTTGGTGATTGGCTGACAGTACACAGTGACGTCATTGAGTTTTCAGCATGTCTGTGCATTAATTTATGAGAAAAAGTTGGTTTGAACCAATCAACCAACCAATCAATAGGACTGTCATTGATGTAAAAAATAAAAACAAATAATAATAATAATAATAATAATAATAATAATAATAATAATAATGACGCACCTGTATATACTCAGTAAGACTGTTGAAAACCTGTTTGGCCACAGTCATAGCTTTAGAGAAGTTTCGCTTGCCTGGTTCATCTATGATGTCTTTTCCTGAGTAATACCAGTAGAAATCACTGATAGACTCCTGGAGGAAGAAAATAAATGGCCATAAAGTAGTAAATTGTGCAGAAAATTTTATGCTACACTTTTTTTATTGGGGATTTCAAGGGTAAAAATGGCCTCACCTGTAGTCTAAGCAGGTAATCCACTGTACAGATAATGACATTGATGGTGGTGGTGCTGCCTGTCTGTGTTCTGAGGTAATTTTGGAAGTCTAAAGTAAAGCAGACTCGTAAATGGTTAAACAATATGCAGTGCATTTCCAAAACTATTGACACAATGTATGGAACAATATGATGATGTGTAATAAAAGTTAAACACAAAATTAAAAATGAGACATCATTTACCCACCCTGGTGTAGTTTGAATGCCATATGTTGTATTTAGTGTGTCGTGATTTTTATTATGATGGACTGAGACTAAAATTTATAAAAGTAGCCTAATTCATATTAGCAATATGCTAATAGATGCTGGCAACATAGCAATTAATACTAGCAATGTGCATATGGTAACAATAGTAGCTACAAGCTATTAATGTGCTAACAAATGTCAACAATGTCCAAAACATGTTAACAACATACCTCTAATATGCTCAAATATACTAGCAACATGTTAAATATGCTAATACATGCTAAAAATACATACAATATGTTAAGACATGATGGCAAAGTTTGAAATGTGCTACAAATATGCTAAAGATAGAAACATGGTAAGTAATGTGCAGACACTAATAACATCACAATGTAAAACAATGTGAAAAACACCATAGCAGTTTGAAAACATGCATGCAACGGTTAAAGCACGCTAGCAGCAGACTATTTATGTGCCAAAACATGCTAACAATGTTTGACAGATAGCTTGACCTCAAAACCTTTAGTCTCAAGCATTTTAAACTTCTTCAAGATATCTGGTCTGGCCATCAACATCAAAGTTTGTCTTGACAAGATTTTTTGAATCTAGTTGATTTAGATTTTAGAGTCCGAGTGAACAAGTTAGGTTTTTTTTTTTTACATTTATTATTATTCTCCTTTTGTGGTCTGAAAAAGAATTAAGGGATCAGAACAACACCAAAGTGAGTAAATGTTTACTTAATTTAGATTTTTGAATGAACTATCCCCTTTAATAGTTGCAGTGCACAGATGAAAACAAATGGCAATAAATCACAACACAAATTTGCAGAATGACAACCCACCATTGTTGTGACCCTCACAGAGGAGCTGGAGAAAGCGGAAGAGATCGCAAGTGAACTCATCATCAGCCATGACCTTCTCACCTATGCAAAGGAAATGAGGAAATATGTGGCAACATCACATACAGGTGAACGTGTCTTTGTAAAACTGATCTCAGGTTTAGTGTAGAAGCAGTCTGATTAGAACTGAAAGGAAAAAAATGAAACAGAATCTCTCATGTTATAATGTTAGTGCAAACTGCAACAGTTTGTCGCTTTCAGGAAGAAATAGGCAGAAAATTATACTATTTGTGGTGGTGTTTTCAATCCACTCCTCAGTTTAGAGCACTGAAAAATCCAAGAAAGCATCTTTGAACTCATCATTTTCAGTGATGTTTCAGACTTAAAAAAAATCTTCAGAAATGAAAGACAAACTAATATTTCATAACAGTGCTATAGTTTTTTTTATTCCAATGTGTAATGCAACAAATATATATATTAAAAGATGTAAGTAATGGCACAATTTAATTGACTCACTTATTAAGGAACTAGGGAGTGGATTGAGACGCAGCCTTATGCAAAATCACAACATCTTTAACTCAAATACAGCAGCACAAAACGACACTTTAACCAAATAACACAACACATATACTGTACATAAACTTTACACATACAAAATAATATGCATATATGAACACAGATATAAGAACACTGATATACAATCACATAAACTGTGGCTTAAACACATGGAGGGATTAATTACAACATAAAGCCCCAACATAGACGTTACTTTGACATGCGGGACAGACCTACTGCAATCCTAAACCTCAGCTGTGTTTGGGAAGGGAAAATGCGGGTCAATAAATCCACAACGCCCAAATCATGAAAACCACATTCAGTCAAAGATTCCAGCATGAAATATTCTGTATCTGTGATAATTCCAGCTATTTTTATTTTAGGAAAGTATGTTCTAAATATGTAAAATACTAAATTGCTAATGCTAACGCTAAAGGCTAACGCTAAACTGCTGTGCACTATCATAGCCTCGTGTTTTTGACAAAGTGTACAATTATGTATGACTCATTAATAGATTAATTATGACCTCAAGGCAATACCTAAGCTGGGGTAATTATAAGAGGGCATGTAGGGTAATATTAGGTGCAAATCTTGAAGCCAAGACAGAGTTAGATCAGATTTGGCTCAATTCATAACCAATGGGTGAAACTAGTAATTATACGTGGGTCAAAGACAAAAACGGGTTTACAAGCATCAAAACAATCAAAGCACAAAATGGCAATAAATTAGTTTTTTTAATATAAATTAAAATTTGTCCAGATGAGGTAAAAATAATAAGAAATATAAATTTTTCATACATCCAATAAAATATCATACACCCAATAAGATGTCATTTAGTGTAACCATAGTTTATATACAAATAAAACTTTTCAAGTACATTTAAAACAAGATTCATTTCACATTAAAAGACGAATAACAAAAAAATATTTAAATTCTTTATTGCACTTTGCCACTATCCTATGTTTTGTCCATTTTTAAGCAAGAAGGATCTAATCAATTGAAATATAATGAAATTTAGAATTATTTTAATATGTTTTTCAACACATACAAATAAGTATGAGGTTTAAATTTTACATAAATATACACATTACACTGAATTAAGATTATTCTTTTTAACATATTTTACATTATTGTACATTTTACTTTCATATTTTGATGTTAGTTGATACTGCCAACCTGATTTCACCAAGTACGACATGTTCCTGGATTAACATCTATGTTGATCCTGGAACAACATTCCAATCAGTCAATCAGAATACGAATAAGGGATACGTTTACAGTTTATGTTAACCTTAAGTTATGGTTGGGTTTAGGGGTAGGGAATAGGTATGGATTACATTTTAGAACAAAAATGATGTTCCAGGATCAACATTGATGTTAATCCAGGATTGCATCATATTTGGCAAAATCATGACATGCTTGTTGATACTCACTTTGCTAGCATTTTATTATCATAAGCTCTCTGTATATAAAATCACTATTTATATTACATTTATTTTTTAAGCAGTTACCAACATGTCTTTGACCCTTGAATGTGCTAGTAACAAAACACATATGATCAGCTTAAATTCAATAAGGATTTTAGTGTTGTCATGTGAAAGTTAAGGTCTTTTTTCATGTAAGAAGAAAGCTGATGCGTATAACTACACGTAATGAAACTTAATGAATGCAAAAAAACAACATGATGGACAAAAATGTTTTGTTTATGCAGCATGTTGTTACTGTAAAATTCATTTTATTTCTCCTTTTCTACAGACTAGACACAATGCAGAGATTTAGAGTTACAGTAGATCTGTCTCAACACTAAAGGGGAGAGAGAAAACACTTCAGTCACATTCTGAGTCAGTGTGAATGAATAAATTAGATGTACTGCTTGGTGATCTGAATTTGCAATGTGACTGAAAGTTGTTTTTACAAATCCTTGAGTGATAAGAATCATATATATACTTTTATGTATATATATATATATATATATTTAAAAATTCAAACAAAACTGATTTCAAAGAGAAAAAGGGACAGAGAGGAGTGACAGGTAGAGAAAAATTAAAAACAGAGGGACAGAGGCATTATTTACCCCGTTCTAGCTTCATGTCTGAGGCCCGTGAAGGAAAGGAGGAATGAAAAGAGATGGGGGACAAAAGTATAGTCATGGTAAAAGACTGATGGTGAGTTGAGGGCAAACAGACGACATGGAGTGAAAAGGGAATTATTCATTACCAATTTCATAATCTGTCAACTGGCATCATATTAGACTCGATTATTATATCTGGTGACAAAATGGAGTGTGTGATAATATGATCGCTGATTAATTTATTGAACTGATCAATTTGGTCAACAAATGATGCTGCATTTCCAGGTTAGAATGACCAAACATGTATGATTACAGATGGATGATTAAATAGTAGCTAATTTTGGCCACATTTATGGATTCAACAATCATTTTTATCCTCTATAGTTATTCTATACTAGCAAATTACATTTAATAGAAATTAGTATTAAAGGTGCCATAGAATGAATATCTACATATACCTAGGCATAGCTGAATAATAAGAGTTATTTATTGGCTGTCTTAGGCCTATCACTTTAAAATAACAATTAGCCTACTGTACATCTCTCTATATTTAGGCTAAAACACTGTTTTATTTATTTATTTATTGTATGTTTGTCTGTACTTCATTTAGTTGTCTTTTATTTCTTTTGTTTTGATTAAAAAAAGAATCCTCATTGTACTTAAGTTTACAATGATAATAAAGCTTGTTAATAAGTTTATGATTTATGAAGGAATTATAATGCTTTGTTTCATTATTTCATCTTCATTTACAAGTAGCACGGTATGTACGGCTACTGAATATTTCTGTCCCTTCGCATCCCGTCCCTTTGTGCCCCCTGGCGGCAGTGTTGCAAACTGCTGTTACACCTAAACACATTTTCGTAATCCCTTTGTCCCGTGGCAGCGTCACACGCGGTGGTAGTGGTCATTCTGAACTGTCACTGTAATTGTTTCCTCGTTCTGGAAATTCCCAGTGAAAAGCAGGTCAATCGGTACAAAAAACACTGACTCTGACGATACACATGGGATCCTTATTATGTACACGCCAGGCAGTGTTTGATTGGCCACATTATTTCCTAGTGAAATTAAAACAATGATATTTTAAGTTCAAGTTTATCTAAGCGTGTATTAAAACTACTATGTATGTGGGACTCTTATTTTGAAAACGAGAGAGGCAATGATACTAAAAAGAAGCAATTTTGGGAAGTAGGCAGCCATGCATGACCAAAGAGTTTTCACAGCTTGTCAGAAAGAAAAATACGGGATATACAGATTATACATTTAGTCAGTGCCACCCCGAAGAGGTATAAGGGCTGTTTAACTGTATCTTTAGTTAGTTTAACATGTATATACTGAAATTTGCACGTATGTTTGTAATGAAGCAACACTTTATTAGTAATACACTTAGTTAAACTTACTCTCGCTTTTAATAGTCCTTGATTACTGTTTTTTTATGCCTTTTACTTATTAATTGTTTCCTTTTATATTTTATTTTCTTCTGTCTTTAGTACTCCTATGTACAGCACTTTGGTCAACTTTTGTTGTTTTTAAATGTGCTTTATAAATAAATATTGTATTGTATTGTAAAACTCTTCTGTTTATGCAGAGGTTGATATTAATTCCTCCCTGTATTTTCATATATGTTAAAGCTTTAAAATACAATACAAAAAAACATCTCTGTCTGTCTCTTTTGATGAGTATAATTATAATTTATCCTATGGCATCAAAAGAAACAACAACACTCGAGCAAAATAGGTTACTCTGGTGGCTTAAATATTTCTCACTCACTCCTAAAAAATACTTTCACTTCATTTGAAAAGATTGTTAACAAAGCATCTACTCTATTTGTAAAAATTGTATGTTTTATATTATTTTGCACATTATTTTTACCGCCTTCTTCTTCTTCCCATGAACTGTGAGTTTGAAACATATTACAACAATCCTTCCAAATATAGTCAAAACCAAGCTTTTCATTTAAGTCACATACCTAATAAGTAGATATCAGAAAACATTTTAACATATTGAATCAATGCACTCTATAGCACCTTTAATCTAAAATTCTTCAGCTTGTCAGTATACTGGTGCATGATGAAAAAGACTCTGGATCATTCCTGTTACTTACTTGTTCCCTCCTCTGACACCATACCTAGACCCTCAGCTTTATTCTGCCTCTCAAAGGCATTCAGGTCCAAAACACTGCAAAGCATTTACAAACACTTTATTAATCAATCAATCTATTCACTAGTGCGAAAAGAGGAAGAGAGCAACTTCCAATCACAATATACCTGCAGGTCTGCATTAAAGCCTGAACACTGAGGAAGAAACCCACATCTTTCTTGTCTTTCAGATAGTCCAGCATTTTCTGCAAGGAAATTGTTGATCCAGTAACAAAGCACAATATCTAAATAATTGTCAAGTCTTTAATATAGGTTTCTCAAAACTAACCTGCTGGACCTCACTGTTCCCGCCATTTAAAATAGAAATGCCAAGTTTTAGGGTGGAAGAGACCATACAACCGGTCTCACCTTCACAAAGAAAAAAAGAAAAGTTTTAAATTGTCCCTATTTGGATATGAGTTGGAAATCAAAATACAAAAACAGAAATTAACTGAATGAACAGTTCATTGTTATTCAGAAATAATGTAATATATGATATATAATCATATATTACTATATATAAATTAATATATAATATTCATAGTTGCGGCTATAGCAAAATAACCATAGCACTTCACAGTGATCAAAATTAGAGAACAGCAGTCTCTAATGGGGTATATGTAGAGCTAGTGTTTTCAGCCAATGATAAACTTCCGCTGAAAGGTTTATGTGACTATTTTTAATTTCATAAGGTTCCTTTTACAGCATCGATGTTGTAATGTAATTAAAATACAATCAGTTAAATAGACTTAAGCATTCATTTAGTTGTTCAAGCGTGAAACTAGATGAAAGACCGTGTAAACGAAAGCACCGTCAGTAGCAGCAGGCTCCATTGAAAACAAACTCTATTGAACATACAGGGGTAAAATAAAATTCCATATTTTACACAAAAAAATAGGATTTAACGCAGTGCCTCTAGTCCGGTCTTAGACCCAATTTATTTTGTTTATCAATCAGGCAGTAAAGATCATTTGATTTCAGACACCATGAGACAAGATGTGATACTGCGTTGTATATTATGTGAAGACAATTACAGAACTTTTTTGACCTCGGATTCATACAAACATGTTTAAATAAAATCAGAATCCTTTAAAATATCATAACAGGGCACTTCAAAAATAACTTCAGTAGTTTTTAGGTGTGTGTAAAGTTGAATTAGTACCCTTGCAGGCACTGATCATCTGCAGAACCATCTCAGCAGCCCCTCGGTTGTGTAGACGCGACTGCTGGTAGAGGAGTCTTTGCTTTTCCATTTCCTTTTCCTACAGGGTTAAACATGGAAAATGAACTGTTTGAAAGCATTAATATGTCACCTTTTCCACATACCATTCTTTCAGGTCAATCTCCCTGTTCCTCTAAAATAAACTACAGAAAGCTAAACATCACAGTAAAATTTTTTGTAAATCTTGTCAACTTCCTACAGACGACATCACCAAAATTGTGCTTTGCCAAAATGTTTCAAAATACATCCACACATATAAAACTAAGCATAAATAAACCAAAAGTGAATAATTATTTATCTTAGATGTGGTTTTTACAGCATTAAGGAGAGCTCCTTAAAAATTGTAGAAGATTTGGCTACGCTGATGCAAATATATTCTAAAACTCTCTTCTCTTTCATTCACGTTCTTTTTGCATGCTCCCAATCAAGCGCACCATCATCATTAGTTATGGGATAGTCATACTAATTTCCCACGTTTGTCTAACAGAGCAAACGTTGGACTACAGTAAACTCTCCTGATGGCTTTGCATCTCACAGAGAAACAAAGAGCCATGCAGGTGTTACTCATCTACAGCTCTGTCTCCTGTTGAGAAGTGACCAATAAGTGCATCTGCAACATATACGTAACCCTTCACCCAGCATTACCAAAACAATTGACTTTAAAATCAAGATAAATTGTGAATAAATGTAATTGCTTTTCCTTTTTTTAAATGAAGATATATATAAGCAAACACATAATTAATAAAATTGTAATAAAAGCAAGCTTTTTGCTTTTTATTACATACATGAAGCAAAATTGCACAAAAAAGTGTACATTTTATAAATTCAAAAGCAAAACGCACAGAAGCTTGCTTTGCAAAATAAATCTTTAGGTTTATAATTACTGCATGCATATTACTCCCCCCTCCCCAACCTCCCATCCCACCCCTGCCACCCCCCTCCCCTGTAAGCCTGGCCTAAACACCCAAAAGTGTGTGTATTTCTTCTTACCATGTCTACAAATGCTCAGCATGAGTGAGTGTGTAAGTGTAAAATTGTATCTATATGTATTTGTTGCCTACAATCCCCTACATCAAATGTGTACCTGTGTTTGTTCCTCTGTGTGTGCAGACTAGGAGACTGCTCTCGTTTTCACTGTAGTCTGTGTGTCAGTATACTATGTCAGTATGGGGGAAAACGTTGATTAGTCACTTTCACAAAACAACTGTGAATGCGTTAAAGGAAATCAAGGTAAGAGAGAACAGAAAGCAGACATAAACATAACTATTACCAGGGTTCCCACACTTTCATGAACAGCAGATTCAAGGACTTTCAAGGACTTTTCAAAGCACCATTACTTTTAAAATAAAGCACCTTTGTAAGGATACCCCAGCACACAGTATGTAGCGCCATGAAAGTCTTCACTGTACTTAACATTTCACTTGTATTTAATATTTACATAAAAAATGTCAATTTAATGTCAAATTCAATACTGGTCATATTCAAATGCGGTTTCTGAAATATTGATACAATGTGCATTATTTGTTAACGTTATTATACAAGATTTTAATTTAAGAATTTTAATTTAAGATTTTGTCCGTTTTTTTCTTCTGTTTTTGACAATCGAGTACATTTGTTGAAATAAAACCATAAACAAATTTCATTTCAATTTTCAAGCACTTTCAAGGACCTGTAATTGTTTTTAAGTACTTTCCAGGCCTTGAATCCATATGTCTGAAATTCAAGTACTTTGAAGTACTTTCAAGAAGCATGGGAACCCTGTATTACATACAAACTATAATGAATTAAACTGCGAAACAAGTGAAAACGCACGTTCATTCTGAAAGCACTGAAAAAAAGCAATTAATCATTAAGCAAAACCTTAAAAAGCAACCATATATAGTAAAAAGATATAGTTACTTTTGGACTCTTAAAGCTGCAACCAGTGAAATTTCACATAATGAAAGCTCTTTGGAGTCTCAAAATTACTTCAACAATACAGCTAAATTCTAATAAAATCATAGAAAATTATGTAAAACAATCTAAATAATAGGGGCGACGCGGTGGCGCAGTGGGTAGCGCTGTCACCTCACAGCAAGAAGGTCGCTGGTTCGAGCCTCGGCTGGGTCAGTTGGCATTTCTGTGTGGAGTTTGCATGTTCTCCCCGTGTTCGCGTGGGTTTCCTCCGGGTGCTCCGGTTTCCCCCACAACACCAAAGACATGCGCTATAGGTGAATTGGGTTAGCTAAATTGGCCGTAGTGTATGTGTGTGAATGAGAGTGTGTGGATGTTTCCCAGTGATGGGTTGTAGCTGGAAGGGCATCCGCTGCGTAAAACATATGCTGGATAAGTTGGCGGTTCATTCCGCTGTGGCGACCCCAGATTAATAAAGGGACTAAGCCGAAAAGAAAATGAATGAATGAATCTAAATAATATAAAATTATTACAAATATAATTTATATAATCAAATAAAATGTTTATTTCACATGTCTTGGTTAAATACACTTATTGTATTATATATGACGTTCAATCTTCTGTGCAAAATTCTGTAGCAATTCTGTCAATATTTCTAAATATTATAAAATCCCCAAAAGCTGCAGCTTTAGGTTATCCAAACACTGAGATTTACAACATAAAGCACAACAATTCACCTAAGTCTACATAGGTAGCACTTTATGTTATAGTGTCCTTAAAAAAAAAGAATTGTAATTTGGAAACTCTTGTAGTAATTTAATAATAATAATAATAATAATACCAAATTAATTTCTAATTCTATAGTAAACACATATTTAATTAAAATGATACAATTCTTAACTGTATAATTGGAAAACCATAAAATAAAGTGCAACCACAGCCTGTAAAGATGCAGCAGTGTGATATTAATACATATTAGACAGAGTTAAAATGAAGAGACAAAGACAGATCAGAGAGCAAAAGCCAGACAGACAGAGAGATAGAGATAGATAAAATGGGATGTGAGTGAATGGATAGGTGATACAGTGGTTGGTTTGGATGTCACTCGGGTCTACCGCTCGTGTGTCTTCCCCGTTCCCAGCCCCCGGACTCCCCCTACCATCTCTGTCTGTCGCACCTCAAAGGACATCTCCTCCTCTCCACTCTCATTCTCCTCCTCTCCACCCTCATCCTCTTCACCCATGTGGCAACTCTACATTCAGCATTACAAAGAGAAAAATTGTGGTATTAGACTCCATGATGGGACCTTTAAAGAAACTTAACATGAAAAAAACTATATGGCCCAATCCAAAGAAAATTTACTTTAACAATTAAAGCAATTTACTCACTTTACGTTTCACAGACAAGGCATAAGACTAGTGATACAAAGTTATATACTGCATTATATATTATATTTTTTGTCAGTTTGATTGATATAAGTTGAGATAAGTAGAAAGGTTCATTTGATTCAACTTTTTGAATTTTACACAGCAAGTATTTTTTTACAGTGTACAGACTTTTTCAAGGATTCTTTTTAATAAAGGTTACTTAGATATTCTAATTTAACTAATAATAATAATAATATATCCCATAATAATTTAATCATAATTTAAGCAAAACATTGTCTGTGAAACTGGGCCAACATGTCCACATTTAATGTCAGTTAAAAATAAAATTAAAATATATAATAAAAAAAGATGCAATCCCTCCATGATTTTGTACTTCTGGGCAGCTTGTTCGGATTTTTGGCAGTCTTAAATGCTGCCCAAATATGATACAAATATGAAGTAGTACACTTTATTTCTTAGTGTTCTTAGTCCATAGTGTTTCCTTATATAAAATACTGATCCCAATTACTCTTGAGCTAAAACAAAAAAAAAAAGAGAAATAACAAATTTGCATGATTATTGTCTGTGTATATTTTCTCAACAAAGCAACACAAGAAATGTCAAAAAGTTTGAGAAAAGCCCAAGTCATCCATAAAGCTGCAAAAAACCTGAAAAATGCCCCACAAAGTCATGGAGGAACTGCTTAAAATGGTTGTTATTTGTTAACAATAACACAAAACAAATCTTACCTTAGCCATGATATCAGCATATGCCATGTATAAGTGATCTATATCTAGTTTACTGCGACAGACAAAAGTAAGGAGAAGAAGATAAAAACAATGAATCAAAGGATATAAAAGGCATAACCAAAAATATGTAAAAATGTCTACCCTGGAATACTACACATGCACACATAAAACCTCGTGGTTTAAAAGATAGTGGCTAAGTATGATTATAATAACTACTTAGTATTTTGTTTAATGCTACCCTGGACCACAAAACCAATCACAAGGGTCTTATTTTATCATCTGAAAGCTGAATAAGCATTTAACATAAATAAGCAAATACATATTGATGCATGGTTTGTTAGGATAAGAAAATATTTGTCTGAGAAACAACAGTTTAAACTTCTGGAATGTTAGGGTTAAAAAAAAAATCTAAATATTGAGAAAACGGCCTAAAAAACTGTCCAGATTAACTTCTCAGCCATGCATACCCTTAATAAAAATTAAGTTTTGATATATTTGTGGTAGGAAATGTAAAAAATGTCTTCACGCAAGATGATCTTTACTTAAAATCCTAATGATTTTTGGCATAAAAGAAAAACCGACAATGTTGGCTATTCCTAAAAAAATGCATGTGCAACTTTTTTGCTTAAAACATAAAAAAATAAATCCCTTACAGGCCATATTCTAATACACAGAAAGAAAATTACAATTACCTTTCACTATATTTGTTTTGCCAAAGACAGACAGTTAGAATTTTTTTATTACTCAATATGGTTTTCATTCACTTATTTTTTTTGTTGTATTGGGAAACATCTAAAAAGTTACATTTTATTTCAGTTTATATTACAAACAGTTTTAGTTTCTTAGTAGTTTTACTAAATCTGCCTTTTATCACACAATGCTAATAATGCAACGCTTTATGGTTAAATATAAATAAAAAAAAAACAATAGCTACTTTGCAATTTACTAACATTGAGTAATATTCGAATCAGAAATTTAGTAACACTTTCGTTTTAGTAACACATATTGGTTTACTTACCAATATGTCTCACATCTATTAACTATTACCTGTCTATTATTAGGATATTGGCTGTTTATTAGTACTTATAAAGTTTATATTCTGCATCTTCTACATCCCTAATTCATAGTATTTGCCTAAAACCAGCTACTACCTGAAAAACTATTAACAAGTACCTGTAAACATGTTTATTATACTGTAAATTGGTTTATTTTGTATTAGATTACATAAGGCCATGTGAACAACGTGAATGACTTGAGTAGTGAATTGAGTAGTCTGCAGAACAGCCACATGTCATGGCCATGACATGTATACGAGATGTATACATCATCTGAAAGCTGAATAAATCAGCATTTAACATAAGCAAATAAACATTGGCATATGGTTTGTTAGGATAGGACAATATTTGTCTGAGAAGCAAAAGTTTCAACATCTGGAATTGTTAGGTTAAAAAGAAAATCTAAATATCGAGAATATATTTGGTCAAATTAAGTTCTTAGGCATGCAAACTCATTCATTCATTCATTTTCTTTTCGGCTTAGTCCCTTTAATAATCTGGGGTCGCCACAGCGGAATGAACCGCCAACTTATCCAGCATATGTTTTACGCAGCGGATGCCCTTCCAGCTGCAACCCATCACTGGGAAACATCCATACACACCCATTCAC
The DNA here is from genome assembly GCA_903798115.1 of Danio jaintianensis. Taxonomy (NCBI): domain Eukaryota; kingdom Metazoa; phylum Chordata; class Actinopteri; order Cypriniformes; family Danionidae; genus Danio; species Danio jaintianensis. Next base: position 8,477,489 of record CAIGQV010018202.1, read on the forward strand.
ACACATACACTACGGACAATTTAGCCTACCTAATTCACCTATACTGCATGTCTTTGGACTTGTGGGGCAAACCGGAGCACCCGGAGGAAACCCACACGAACACGGGGAGAACATGCAAACTTCACACAGAAACGCCAACTGACCCAGCCGAGGCTCGAACCAGCGACCTTCTTGCTGTGAGGCGAACGTGCTACCCACTGCGCCACCGTGCAGCCCGGCATGCATACTATTAACCAAATTTAAGTTTTGATATATAAACGGTAGGAGCTTTACCAAATGTGTTCACTGAAAATTATCTTTACTTGATTATCCTAATCATTTTTGGCATAAAAGAAAAACAATCAATCATTTTGACTCCTAAATCATTTGATTACTAAACCTGCAGTGTAACATTTTGCTTAGAAAATATAAAAAGACATAAGACATATTCTAATTTACAAAAAGAAAATTACAATTACCATTCACTTTACATTTTTGCTAGACAGACTCAACATTTTCCAATAGCTGTAAACCTGTTTATTATACTGTAAATCTGTGAGTTGGTTTATTTTGTAATATAATACATAAGGCCAAGTGAACAATGTGAATGACTCGAGCAGTCTGCAGAAAAGCCACATGTTATGACCATGTGATGACCTCTTTTGACACTAGTAACCAAGTGTTTAATTGAGCAGGGATCTCACCTTTTCTCAGTGAGTGCTGTGCGGCTAAAGTGAAGGATGAGCTGATGAAGAGGGTCTGGCTTTGTCTCCTTTTCCTCTTCCTCCTCTTCTTCCTCCTCCAATGCTTTCTACATTGTAAAGAACATTATGTGGATTACATGTCTAAGCTTTGCTTAAATGCATGTTTTTCTTTTGCTAATGTGTGAGCACATACAGACAGGTCATCAATCATTCTGTCCTCAAAGGAATATCCTTCATTTCTTATCCAGTTGCGCTTATACCCATCCAGGAACATATTAGATGCTCTGTGTCTGAAAGAGAGACGTTAATGTATATTCTAATCCTTTTTCTCTTCATTTAATTTTATGACAGAGACCGGCTGGTGCAGAAATGACTGATAATGCATAAGATCTGTCTTGTCTTATTACCTGGGCAAGTTGTAAAGTGGAGTCATCCTGAAACAGGCCACCACTGCTCTACGCCGCTGCTTCGACAGCAGTTTGTGCCAAACCATCTTTTTGGACTTGAAAGGGTGCTCCGTCTGAAGGAGGAACAGACTTTTTTTAAGGGGTTGATTTTAAGATAAAGATGCTCAGGGGACAATTTTTGGGGTTGACTCCAGGTATACCAATAATGGGGTCTTTTTGAAGCCTTCATTTTTTATCATATAGCATAAATTACAGTTGAGGCTAAATTATTAGCTCTCCAGTGAAATTTTCATTCTTTGTCATATACTGTATTTCTCAAGTGATGTTTAACAAACCAAAGTAATTTTCACAGTATTTCCAATAAGATTTTTTATTTTATTTTGGAGAAAATCTTGTTTTGGCTGGAACAAAAGCACTTGAAAAATTGTTTAAACTCTTTTAAGGTCAATTATTAGCCCCCTTAAAAATGAACTTGCCTATCAAACCTAATAACCTAGTAAAGCCTTAAACCTTTAAACTGAACTTAAACTGAATATTAGTATCTTGCAAAATAACTAGAAAATATTATGTACTGTCATCATAGCAAATGCAAAACGTGCATTTTTTGAGTTGCACTGGACCTTGAAATAAAACTCACCACTTCAATGTGGTAAAGGACCGCAGAGACCTCCTGAACCCGCTTGACCACATTCTCTGGGGCATCTGCATCTTCAGCCTTTCCTGCCATTTCCTTATACAGTGCCATCTGCCACCTCATAGATGGGTTATCAACCTGAGAAGAGAGAGCGAGATAGCATTCAGACTCCATCAAAAAATAGCACAATCACACAGACGTACACTTACCTTTCCCTGGAGGTGCAGGTTATTTTGCAAAAACTCTCTGACCTCCTCATCTGTGTCTTTCTATGGGTCAACAAGACAACAGAAAGTCTTAATTTACTTTATTGACCAACCTAAAGTGAATCTTCATATTTACAAACAGTAAATCCTATTAAAACGAGTAAACTTAGTTCCAGTTTAATTCACAATTTAAATGAAAGTGATATTACACCATTGGTTCAAAATTAATTTTTCTTTTAAATTCCATTTTCCTAAAAGAAGTTGAAATAAAGCAATTCAAACAAGTGTACATGTGTCACAATTCAATTAAGTTACACCAACAATACTTTTTTTTTTTTGTGTAATGTTGGGTTCAGACTACACAATATCAGTCCAATATTGGCATGAACCATCTGATGTAGGGCAATGGTCTCAAACTCAATTCCTGGAGTGCCACAGCTCTGCATAGTTTAGCTCCAACCACCTCCAACTCGCACCTGCTTAACAGTCTGTAGTAGTCTTGAACACCTTGATTAGTTGGATCAGCTGTGTTTGATTAGGGTTGGAGCAAAACAGTGCAGAGCTGCGGCCCTCCAGGAATCGAGTTTAAGACCTATGATGTAGGGCATCATATTAATTCGTAAGCAACAATGGGTGTCAGGATGCAAAAAGATTTTTTTTTAATAACACGCGCAATGCTATGTCTAGGATGCTTCAGGAATTTTTCCAAAAGTAAAATTGAAATTTTTTTACTGGTACTCCACTATGGGTTGACCAATTAACATAGGTTAACATCTATGATGTTGACCAGCAGAAGCACTAAAAATTCTGCACACAGCTCTCAAAGATAGCAAAAAGAAAGCAAACAATGGTGTTGATGTAATGTGTCTACTCTTTTGGGTTTTCCTTCTTGTTTGGGACTTTTCTGTTACATACTGTAGAATCACAGTTCATAACACCCAACTTCAGTTTAGCCATTTTATATTAATGCTTATTAAATTAAGTCAGTCGCTAGTACTGCCTTTTGATAACTTTAAAGATGGTAAATAATGACTGGTCAGGACGCAACATGAGTCTGAAGTTTCTTGTCAACAACACAACAAGAATTTAGGAGTCAAAAATTGAAGACAAAAACAATTGTGTAGTCTGAACCTGGCGTGAGATATACATACAGACAGACAGACAGAAATACGTTTACCACGCTACCAGAGAATAACGTGTCTTTGCCAGATTAATCAGCTCTTGGTCTGCAGGAGAGCACATGTTAAGTCCAATGGGAAGCATTTTCTTCAGTGCCGCCACAATGAGGGACGTTTGAACAGAGTAGCGATCCCCCCGTCTCTTTTTCTTGGTACGCTCCACATCCGAGCCTCCAGCCTGAGATGACAGTAACATTCAAAGCATGACAACTGGCATAGACATCATGAAATAACCTCCAGTGAGACCCTATGGCATGTCGTTGTAAGATTTACATGACCAAAAATTGGACATCCACCAAGTTTATTAAGCAAACTCCAAAGCTTCCTGTTTCCCCAGAACACTGAACGCACCAATCCATCCTTACTCAAAGGCACTATTTCAGTTATTAGATTTTGTCTTTAAGTTAGGACTTCTTTAGAGAACAGTCCTTGGAAATGAGTCATTCTGATTAATAGGGTCATTAAGAGGGAAGGAAGGGTAAATGCTCAGGGTTGCTTTTCATCAGAATAGACAACAACAGTGGGGCTTAGTGGGGAAGACAAGGCATAATATAGGAAGACTGAAGCTGAAATCTCAGTTGTATTCTTAACAAAGAGGCGACGACATCAAATAGGGGATAAAGTCATTCAACTGGAACATCATCTTAGCTTAGACACAGAATAAAATCAGGCATTAGGTAGGCTTGTATTGTAATGTGTCAGTAGAGCTTATCACACTCCATGCACTGAAAAGATCTGCAAGGACATGCATAGTCAAAACATGCTCAGACTCAGAGGAGGAGGAAGAGGAACTCCAAACACACACTGTAAAACTCATTCAGTAGAGGTGATTATAAAACTATGGACCAGTTTTGGTCCTGTAATCCAACACTTTCCTAATTTAACACATTGGGCATAATTACAAAATTAAAATGCATTGCATGTTACTGAATTGGATGCAATGTTTAATGGCTGTTTTTGAATAAATAACAAATACTTTAATTCTGCTTAAGCTTCATGAATGAGACAATATACTATATTATGTCTGAATTAAGCTGGAGTAATGGTTTTCTGGTCTTGGTCTTAACCCTGTAAAGCCTATATATATAAAATAGATATAACAAAATAGTTTATTTAACTTTAAAGGGTCAGTTCACCCAAAAATGAAAATTATGTTATCAATTACTCATCCTCATGTTGTTCCAAAGAAACAAACTGTAAAATCAACGCAAGCAAACCTTTGATTGCCCAAAGTAAATTGCCCTGACCATACCCGAAAGACATCGGCAAATAAAGCTGTTTTTATTTTTTTGTGCACAAAAGTGTTCTTGGAGCTTCGTATGATAAACCACTGAAGTCACATGGAACATTTTGACAATATTTTTGTTTAGTTTTTTTGAACATCTCGGTACCATTGCTGTCTATGGAGGATTAAAGAGCTCTCAGAATTTCATCTTGAATAACTTAATTTGTCTTCTGAAGGGAAACGAAGGTCTCAGTTGATTGGAACGACATGAATGTGAGTAATTAATAACAGGATTTTCTTTTTTGGTGAACTATAATGCTGGGTTCACACCAAATGTGAAGCATCACATCACTTGCCCTAGTTTAATTCCATTCAATTCAATTCATCTTTATTTCTATAGCGCTTTTACAATGTAGATTGTGTCAAAGCAGCTTAACATAGACGATTATAGTAAATTGAAACTGTGTCAGTCCAGTTTTCAAAGTTTAAGTTCAGTTTACTCAGGGGATGTTTTTCAGCTCAAGTGAATTTTCCACAAGTTGAATTATTTGAATTGCAGCAAACACGTCATCAATTCTGCAACATTCGCACCGGCCAGCAGAAATTTACCTATATTTAATACTTTTGGTGTGAACATGCACATCCATTAAAGAGAAATTATAATTAAAAGTATTTGTGTTTGTGATTTTTGTTTTTTTGTATCAGGCTTTTAAGGTTGAGTTAATGGTATTTAGATCAGCAAAAGATGAGATTCAATTCTGATAGCTTGTAGTATAAAACAATGAAATCTTTATAACAGTATAGCAGACTGCTTACAATAAATTCATTTAAATATCACTTGTCATTCTATCTCTCCCAATAATATCTCAGTAAAATAATATCTAAATTTTATGATCAAAAGCTTGACTATTGATTTAAACGATCAAATATGAAACAGCAAAATTTACAGGGTTAAAACCATTCAAAATCAAATAAAAATTACCTTGGTGTAGGTTTCATAACGCACCGACAGTGCTTAAAGTTTGATATTGACTTCAAACCCTGGTTTGAATACAGGTAGAATAAGTATCCATCTATCAGAGTTAATGCAACTTAACAATTAAAGCCGCGTTTTACAGGTTACATTAGTTCTAAAGTCTGTAAGTGTAATCCCCTTTTCCATAAACCCGCCTCAATCATTTGTTTTTGATTGCATCAGGGGTCATGGGTTAAAAGGGGTGGATGGGGAAACAAAAAAATGGATCAACATGGAGGTGTAAGCCACTAGTACAGAAACATTTCCTGTTAAGGTGGGATTTAGTAGGCACACGTTAGAGGATGGACTCTAAATGCTCCCCCTTTTGTAAAGGAGGATGTATGACGCAAATATACATTAATTGAGGTCAAATTCCTTCACAAGAATCCAGTTTAGGAAATGAACTGAAATACAGTTTGATTCGTGTGCATTCTCAGTTGACTTCCTGAACAGATTTAAAAGTTGACCCCAACCTGCAGCCGTTATACAAAAGGAAGATAAGAGATGTATGAAGATCCCCATCCGAATGCAAACTGCTGTACAGGGTGATGGCACAGGCCTCCAGGGGCTGGAACCCTCTGCCACGGACATGGAATCAAGTGCCATGAGCCTCTACAAAGAGTTCTTTCATCAAACGCCTCCATTCAGACTCCCCCCCCTTACACACTGGCAGGACGACGGGCAGCCTGTGGCCCTTGTGTCCGTGGGGATGGGACGTTTCTTGAGACTCAAAATAAATCATAAGGGCAATTTAGATTTGCACTGACAGCGCCAACCTGTTAGTGTTGATTGATGCTTTTTATTGTCAGTTGACTATATTGAATTGGTCGTGGAATGTCTGTAACGTACTGTAATTGCATTGGTCACCATGTGGTGGGGCAATGCACCCATATACAGTATTGGACGCCGATATTTATCAGATGATTTCTGATCAGATTAAAACCAAAAGCATATTGGCTCTAGCACTGAAAATGTAGATACATTTTTACAGATAAACTGTGAAGAGACAGAATTTTCAATGATTCAGCAATGTTTCCTATGTCAAATAATTAAAATATAAAAATATAGTCAGATTGTCAGAAAATAAGACTACTATGATAATTTGACGTAGGCCTATTGAATGTTATTTATATAATGTTTGTTCAATGTAAATGATTTAATAAACTAGTGTTCAATAAACTACACTACCTGACAAAAGTCTTGTCATCGATCCCAGTTGTAAGAGCAACAAATAATAACTTGACTTCTAGTTGATCATTTGGAAAAGTGGCAGAAGGTAGATTTTTCCAATGAATCATCTGTTGAACTGCATCCTGATCATCACATACTGCAGAAGACCTATTGGAACCCACGCATGGACCCAAGATTCTCACAGAAATCAGTCAAGTTTGGTGAATAAAAAATCATGGTTTGGGGTTACATTCAGTATGGGGGCGTGCGAGAGATCTGCAGAGTGTATGGCAACATCAACAGTCTGAGGTATCAAGACATTTGTGCTGCCCAGTACATTACAAACCACAGGAGAGGGCAAATTCTTCAGCAGGATAGCGGTCCTTCTCATACTTCAGCATCCACATCCACACAAGGTGAAGGTGATCCAGGATTGGCCAGTCCAGTCACCAGACATGAACATTATTGAGCATGTCTGGGGTAAATTGAAGGAGGAGGCATTGAAGATGAATCCAAAGAATCTTGATGAAGCCATTTTTTTAAGTTATCTGAGTCATTGCAGTGATGTATGGATGCAGTGGTTCAAGCTCATGGGAGTCATACACAATATTCATTCTTTTTCCACTGCACTATGACTTTACATTCTATACTGTACATTATTTCTGTTAAGTGACAAGACTTTTGTCTAAGCAAAGTCAGACCTTACTGTACTAATTAAATAATTAAAAATCAATTTTATTTTGGTAAAATAAGTGTAATCTAGAGGCCTTTGCCTTTCATATAAGCCACTTCTGATACCAAATTATCAACTAGAAGTCAAGTTATTATTTGTTGTTCCTAAAACTTGGACAGCCGACAAGACTTTTGTCAGGTAGTGTAGTAGTATTATTTTTGTTCTAGTATCATTGAGTAACTATAGCAGATTCTATTTAGAGTTTAATTCGTTTTTTGTTTGGTTTTGATTTTTTGGTGTCATTTTTGTTACATTTTTGGTACTCTGATAGCACAAAAAACAACTTTCCCATTTTAAAACATTACAAATTTTTTATTTAAGTTAGCTGAAGTAAAATGAAACGTTTTAAAAATGTATCTAATTGGCAGAAATGTTTCCCAAAACAACAAGAAAAATAAGTAAATGAAAACCGTAGAGTAAGAAAAAAAATTCTAACCTGTCTTTAGCGACATAGCACACAGTGAAAGGTAATTGTCATTTTATTTCTGTATATTAAGAAATGTCCTGTAAGAGATTTTTTTAAGCAAAATAGTTGCAATGGTGTATTTTTTGGAATAGCCAACATTGTCGATTAATTTTAATTTAAGTTTTGTTTAATTTATTTTAAGTTAAATAAAAAAGGAAAATTATATCTATTTGATTAAGATCAAATTATGATATATGTTAATGAGACAACATAAAATAATAACCAAATGACTAATATTGATATCAATATTTATTAAAATTTGTAGAGTAAAAACTATCAATGCATTTTACCCATAACAACTTTATCGAAGTTAAATATTTCCTTTTTATGTCTGTATACCATGTCCATAAATCTACAGTACTAAGGACAAATTAGAGTTAAAAAAAATCTGTGATGATATCTAGCATGATGTCTTTCTCTAAATGAAAAAGCGTGTTATTCCTATGGACAGTATTTTGGTCACAGTTATGAGTGCCAGTGTGTTGGGGGAGTTGATGAAATGCGCCCCCCTAGATGTGAGGTGCCATGCGGTAGCACAGCAGTCGTGCAGACAGAAAGCTAACCTCAGAGTCCCCGGCCTAGAAACCCACCAGCATCCAGACGAGAAAAAAAAGAGGAGTCAGAGAGAGAACATCATTAACACTGGAATCTAAATCCTGTAAAACCATTTGAATCCCAAAAGCACTTGCACATGATGGCAGCAAATCACTGGCTGTTGTGGCGGTGTGAATACACTCAACATAACCAGGAAAAGCATGAAAAGCTATATACTTTACCTTTTGTTGTGGGGCTTGATGCCAAAACAACAACTGGCTGTTGATTTATTAACATTTACATATTCTTTGTTTGTTTTCATTTTTGAGAAAGGTTAAAAAGAAGAAAAAAATACACACACCCATATACACACACACAGCTATGGAAAATTGTAAGAAACCATTTGAAAATTTTCAGTTTCCCATTAAATAACAAAACATGTTACTTATTGTTTTCGTTTATTTTTAGACAACACAATCCCAGTGTTATGATGTCATTTTCTTAAACCCATGTCTAATAAATTCTGAGAGACTGACAATTTTTGAATATCTTATTTTTTCCATAGCTGTGTATATATATATAACATACTAACTAATACAAAAAAAAAAAATATATATATATATATATATACTGTACAATTACATAAAATAGGTATTAATTCTAATAAAATATTTAAATGTCATTAAAAAATATATAAAAATTCAAATCTAATAATAATAATAATTAATGATTATAATAATAATAATAATAATAATACTAATGTATATTATAATAATAATAAATAAATAATAATAATGATTAAAACATAAACAATAAAGTAGTATATAAATAATAATAAATAAACATGCCTGACAACGCAATCATGCTTAAAGATAGAAAAGTCTTCAACCTTAATCTATTAAGTAAATATTAAAGTATCAACATCAAATACAAACATGACTACCATGTACTGAAATGAATCAATGAGCAAACAAAAAAGTTTCCCATAGACTGACAATACAGGCCTCACCTTGCTCATCTTGCTCTTACTGTCAGCAGTGAGGAAGGACATATTGTTGATTTCATTCATCACCACAAAGTTTTGCTCCTCTCGCTTGAAATTCTGCATGAAGAAAAATCGTAACAAAATAGAAGAGCATTCAAAATCCTAGCTAGTTATTTTCAAATTAGTATTTTTTTTCAAAATGAGGAGGACATAGAAGATCTCAATGAAAATGCTTATTCAGCATAGCAGTCTCAAAATACATGGCAGTACCAGGAGTCAGAATGAACCCTAAACATTCTTAAACTCAAACCTTTTATACTGTTTTAGATATTGCCTTTAGATGTTAATAAAGTTGCCACTTGGCTAATGACACAGCTGTTCTCTCTATCTCTCTATGTTAAAGCAGTTTCCACACAATTGATGAGATGGTTCTCTGTGCCACATACCCATCCTCATTCTACAATTGCTACCAATTGCTCAAGATGTAGTCACCTCAAACAATGTAGAGACATCAAACTGTTGACTTGTCTTTTCTATCATAATTTAGCCCTTTTGGGAAATGAGCATCAACACACCATTTAGAGTAGAAGTTGAGTTGAGGCAGACTTAATTTCGTACAGACTGCTCACACTTGAATAAAGGTTTCTTACGTGAGATTTGGACCAGAAGATGAAGACCTCTCCCACCATGCGGAACAACTCCTCAGCATCTGGGTCTCGAAACGTCAGCCATCTTGCTCTAAAACACACATATACAGTTGAAGTCAAAATTAATAGCCCTCCTGTGAATTTTTTTTCTTTTTCAAATATTTCCCAAAAAATGTTTAACCAAGCAAGGAACATTTCACAGTATTTCCTACAGTATTTTTTCTTCTGAAGAAAGTCTTATTTGTTTTATTTCGGCTAGAATAAAAGCAGTTTTTAAATTTTTTAAAAACATTTTAAGGTCAATATTATTAGCAATATTATCAGCAATGTTATTTTTCCAATTGGCTACAGAACAAACCACTGTTATACAATGATTGCCTAATTACCCTAACTTTTATTAACCTAGTTAAGCCTTTAAATGTCACTTTAACCTGAATACTAGTATCTTGAAAAATATCTAGTCAAATATTATGTACTGTCATCATGGCAAAGATAAAAGTATTATAATCAGGTATTATAAATTAGCTACTAAAACTATTATCTTTAGAAATGTGTTGAAAAAAAAAACTTCTTTCTGTTAAACAGAAATTGGGGAAAAAATATACAGGGGCGCTAATAATTCAATAATTCTGACTTCAAGTGTACATTGACACTAATGCATTTGGCAGACACTGTTTTCCACTAAACTGAATAGACACATTTTATTAGTCCTTGATATTCCTGATCAAACTCACAACCTTGGCATTACTAGATACATAGCTGTTAAAATGACCCATACTGGAACCACTAAATACCTGTTGTTATCCACATAGCGGATAAGAAGAGGATAAAGAGCATAGAGGTCTCTACAAAGAACCGCAAACTCGTCTCTGATAGTTCCTTCCTCCTCGTCTCCCTCAGACTTTCCCTCCAAACGCAGATGCTCCTCCTCGGCTACAACTTTAGACGTTCGCTTTTTCAGCTTTTCCATGGTGGGGATAAAGTGAGATTTGAGCATCTCTGGTTTGGCTCGGCTCACAATGGGTTGGGAGAACACTGGACCAACATAAACAAAACATGTTGAGCATCTGGCTTGAGCTTCATAAAGATGGATTAGCATTTACGCTAACTAAAACACAATTAATCCTATTCATACTAAAAACCCAGTATTTAATTCTAATGGCACAAATGACATACGTTACACATTTTTTATTACTTGAGGTTTCTTGAAATGTCTTTTTGATGGCAGAAGCTGAAATTTTATTTTTAAGCGACATAATAACACATACATTAAGGGGAATATCAACTCATACCTGCAAGCCTCTTCATCCAGGAGGCTTCGTCAATTCCCAAGTTGTTGACCACGATTTTCATGATGCTTCCCAGGAGCTGGTTGAGGGAATCGGAGGTGACGTCGGTGCACAGCTTACCCTCCAGATCAGGAAAGTTCTCCAGCCCTCTCTCCCACCAGCGGGGCAGGTAGTTACACAGCATGGGCAGAGTGACCTCAATCACATGTGGCATTTCAGTGTATCGAGCTCCCGATTCAGCCAGGTCTCCGATCTCCTTCAGTAAAATGTCAAGCTCAGGAATGTCTAAACACAACTCTTGGACTTGGTTTGGAAGGCCAAGGACTGTAGGAAAAGTAAATGAGTTATTAATACTCTTGTGCTGATTTACAGTTGAAGTCAGAATCATTAGCGCCCCTGTATATTTTATTCCCCAATTTTTGTTTAACGGAAAGAAGATTTTTTTCAACACATTTCTAAACATGATAGTTTTAATAACTCATTTCTAATAACTGATTTATTTTATCTTTGCCATGATGACAGTACATAATATTTTACCAGATATTTTTCAAGATAGTAGTATTAGCTTAAAGTGACATTTAAAGGCTTAACTAGGTTAATTATGCAAGTTAGGGTAAATAGGCAAGTCATTGTATAACGATAGTTTGTTCGGTAGACACTCAAAAAAATACTGCCTAAAAGGGCTAATAATATTGTTCTCAAAATGGTTTTAAAAAAATTAAAAACTGCTTTTATTCTAGCCAAAATAAAACAAATAAGACTTTCTCCAGAAGAAAAAATATTATAGGAAATACTGTGAAAAATTCCTTGCTCTGTTAAACATCATTTGGGAAATGTTTGAAAAAGAAAAACAATTATTAAATCACAGGAGGGCTTATTATTTTGACAACTGTACATATTGGTGATTAACAGGAATGACAACTGCATCATATGACTAAACTCACAACAGTATTTTTGGCAAAGTAATCTTTGTGAACAGAATTGTTTTAACTAGTTAAGGATTTGTGTTTTGTGCTGGTGTTGCACATATTGTCAGATATTTTCATGTGTGTTTTTTGGTAAACGAGACAATTATGAGATATACACCATCAGAAATTAACTTTTTTTAATATAGCTGATTTCTAGGAACATTTTCTAACCTTTTTTATCCTATTGTGTCTGTGTTGTCTTTTTACATCTTTTTACATCAAGTATTAAAATTTACCCAAATACTTCAATCAATAAAAACACTACAAACTATTACCAGCAATAACAAACTTAAAAAAAAAAAAACTCTGACCTGCAATATTATAACAAAAATTTACAGATATATTGTTGATTAATGCTCTTTAAGGAACAAGTGATGTCAGGCCAATAAATTATTAGAAATTAATTAGCATTGTGGCCGCATCATCACCTCGGTTGCAATTTATTTTCTAATGATAACAGACCGGATTCAAACATTTTGCTTATACTATGATTACCATACTTCAAGACAATGAGTCACCTTGGATCTTGGATTTTGTGTCAAAATTAAAACAATAATTGAATAATAATAATAATAATAATTGTAATAATTTTCTTATTCTGAATAAACCTTATCTACATTATGTGAGTTTTTTTTTTTTTTTTAATACATATTTATTTATTTAAAAACATATTTTTAATAAAAGTATTTATTAATTCATTTTGATTTATTTGTATTTTTAAACATTTCCATACATTTCCTTTGGGGTCTCCAAAACCAGTTTGGAAACTCCTGTTTTTCACCATTAAGTAAATGCAGCAGTTATTCTCAAACACTACCACTGTGTGAAAATAGTCTAAAAGTCAGAAACATACAAAAAAATGGATATAATGCTTACACTTAAAAGGTTGATGTGAATGGTAGCATAACTGCAAAGAGATGACTTACTAGCTCTTTCTCTTGGTGTCTTGGTAGTGTACACTGAAAAGGCGTTGTATTCATTAAGATGCGGCTCCAGGTAGGCCACAGGCATTGCTGCAGCGAGATGAGCGAGACATTCTCCAAGGGCTGGTCTATGCCTAATATAAATAAAAAATATGTCATCACATACAGACTTACATATTCATATACAAACACACTCTAACAAACCTCTCTGCATGTGGTGTTTTTACAGTCCCGAGAGAGTAGATACTACACATGATTCGGTAGCAGGACATCTGCAAATCATCCACTAATAGAAGCAAGAAAGTGAGATGCATTAATTTATCATTATAAAACCATATGATGATTTAGTTTTTTTAAAAAGGTCCTTACAGATAACATCGTCTCCAAATTGGTGCTGAGCGACGTGGTCAAACAGTGATGTGAGGACAGGAAGCAGAGCCGTTGTGGTGTAGTTTATATTCTGGGACACACCTTTCACTGGCTGAGAAACAATAGTGTGTAAAACAACGTAGGAAATGAAGTACTCATAATAGTAAAAAGTGCTAAAATTGTACCTGATTGCCTTTGGACACTTTGCCAAGTTTGAGGTTCTCCACCATCTTTTCAATGTCATCGGCTGCACTTTCAAAGAACAGACGCAGTCCTGCTTTCACAATCTCAGGCCCGGATTTCATCACAGTTCTGGTAAAGTCAGAGAAATGAAAAAGAGATGTAAAAGAAATGAAAACATCAATCTAAGCCTTAGGGTTGATCAATTGCGGAGTGAATTTAATTAAGTATTTTGTATAAGTATCTGAGGATGAAGTTTATAATTTTAGTTTGTTGATGTACATGTGTACTTTGTATATGGGTTATTTCTAAATGTAAATGGTCCAATATATATTTTATACATAATTAACACTAACTATGCTTTTTTAATTTGTATTTTTTGCATGTATATATGTATGCATTTTTGTATAAATATATGTATTTTCCAATTTTTTTAATTAAAATTTCTTTTTTGTGTGTGTAATTGTAATTTCAGTTTGTTTATGGGGGAAGGGTTGGGAATACTATTTGTTTAAATTTTTCTGTAAAACTATCCTGCTATTTCTGTAAAAGTTTAACAAACAGATAAAAAAATGAAAATAATATTTTTTATGCTATTGTATGTGCATTGTTTTAGTATTTTGTTTAACAAATTGAGGGAATACATTTAATTGCAGTAATTATTATTATTGAAAATAATATATTTTTGTTGTTGTTAATCAACTTATAAAGATTAAATCAATACAGAATTACCACTATAATTCTTTTGAATTGTAAATGTAATACAATCAATAATAATAACAATAATTATTATTTCACAGATTTTTAAACCATGTTTTTAAAAATGTTGATCATTTACTGTAACTAAGCTGCTCTGAGACCCTGAGATCAGGAGCTGCTAATGTGTGCAACACATCAGATTACATATATGCTTACTATCCATTATTTGTTATTTGATAATGGCTATAAACCACATCACATTTGCTTTTTTAAAATGAACAAGAGGTAAAGTCCAACTCAACATTACTTCTCAATTTACTTGCAATTGTCCAACTGGACCTTTACTTGCGAGTGCAAATATTGGCAAGTGTTAATTTTAGCCCCTGAATACAAAACACAAGGGTTTGCGCAACAATTCTCCATACTGACAATTCAATTAAAAGACTAACCTGGCATCAAGCGACCGTGCGAGGATATGAAGGCAGTTGACAATAGCAGGCGCATCCGTGCCTATGCATAAAAAACAGATGGTATTGCGTTATGGATAGAAATTCAGACCCATAAAACACATTACATGCTCAAATTATTTACTGTAGTTGCTGGAGAGTAACACACAACAGAAAGGTAAAACACACAGAACAACAGTAGTAAGAAAACTGAAAAGAAAAGTGATGGAGGACAGGAGAGTAGATATCTTACCAAAGAGAAACACTCTGTGTCGCACCAGGGCAGACATCTTACAGAAAATGCTGATATATCAAATTAAAGGAAACCAAAAACACATCAAGAATGAGCATGGAGAAAGGAAAGAAAGCAGTAAGAAGCCAAGGGTGAAATAAAAATGTAATATGAAAGAGATCTGGCCTTTTACTTCACATAAACATCATATTTAAGTTTTGTAAATATTTTTTAACCTTGCAATCATCTCCTTTTCCTTGTTTGATGCGTGTCCGCCACTGCCCAAGATTTTGGCAGGTGTGGAGAGGAAGTAAAGGCAGTGGTTTTTAAAATACTGATTTATCAAAGGCAAAAGAATCTGAGGAGAACAAACATATTTTACACGTTATTTGTAAATAACGTTACGCCGTACACAGCGGACACCTTGATGTCAAAACAACATAAAAAATCATGTCAGAAATGCAAATGAATTTGATATGACATTAAATTGACATCTAACACTGGCGTCCTGTAATTGGTTTTTTCAATTAATATCAAATTTATTCACAAGGCAGTTTACATGCATTGCAGAGATACAAAATCCAGTGTAAATTTGTCATTTGGAATTAAAGCTTTCAGATGAATAAAACATTTCTTGGTGGTCAAAAGGTCATCAATGTGTGGATATCAAATGGACGTCAAGGTTTTAACATCAAATTTATTAGCATTTTTGACATGCTTGATGTCAATTTCATGTCCATTTGACATGAATTTGCCCGCTGGGTACTGATTTAAAGAAACATTTCTTAAGCGTATAATCCATGAAAGCCTGACCTTGGCAAAGAACTTGATTTCTTGCTCATGTGGTGACTTTTCCACACGACCGCTGCTCACAACCGCCTCTGTAAACACAAAAAAAATTATAATAATCTCAGTTCACCCATAAATGTATCTAATAAAGCATAGCAATGAGTAGTACCAAGATGTGCTATAAACTCCTGAGCAATGTCCATCCACTTCAGAAGCTTCTGTAGGAATCCATACGCAAAACGTTTCTCGATGGATGAAATGTCACTTTCCATGTCTTTGAGCCCTCTGGACAGAGACATTTTTAACAGATTAATTGCAAGTATATTATTTTGGATCATATATGCATTTCAGTGGCTCCTGTACCTTGTCACAGCATATCCATTGAGCTGCAGAAACTTGAGCAGCTCATACGCTTTCTCTCTATCTCGTGCCTTTTCTTTAGCCGTCAGTGTGTCGTAAGGCACAAGCAAAGGGTGTGTACCTCCTCCTGATTACAAACACATTAAGTGAGATGTTGATTAACTAAAACAAAATGCAAGACTATAAGAAGAGTTTAAATAAACAGCAAAATCATAAAAATGGCAAACCTTTTGATTGTAAATCCATTTTCTTCTTACGGCCCCAGGTATTGTGGTAGTTTTCTGCAAGCTGCTCTGCCATGGACTAAAAAAAACGCAGTGTGCCATTAGACACAATGTTCTCTATTGTATTTAAAGTATTAATTAATCGAATCAAAATTAAAGCTTGTATTTACATAATATGTGTGTGCATTTATTATGTTACACATAAATATTCACATATATATTTATATGATTTGTATTATATAAATATGAATAATAATTGTGATTAATCATTTGACAGCACAAATTTAAAGCTATGGTAGGTAATTTCAGAGATACTAGCAATAGCAAAAGTTTTAAGACTTTAGAATTGTTCTTAATTGGTGGTATTGAACTAAACAGGATTGTGCTCTTTTTCTTTAAAGAGTCCCTATTACGGCTGCACGATATTGGGAAAATTTGACATTGCAATATTTTTTCTCTGCGATATATATATAGCTCTATTTGCAAAGTCATTACTTTAGATTGATTGGGATGATTTTGTAGGGGCGTGAAATATAAATATATTTTATGTGATTTATTATAAACAAATAAAATTAATAAAATAACTACAGTCATAAATAAACACAATGGAGCAAATATTAAAGTGAAATAAACAGTGTTTTATGGTTTTCTGGGGTGGGTCAAACAATATTCTGTTACAGAAATTGAATAATCAAATGTAAAATAATGCATGGACTTCATCATATAAATAATTCAATAAAATTAATCTCTATTAAACTTCTTTATGCGCTATTAAAATGCTTTAAACTCTCTTAAAATGCTCACAGTCACAGGCCTTAAAAAAACACATGTAGATGATAAACTTTCACTCTATTATGGTTAAATTCTGCAGTGTCTCCACAAACGTCATTGGTTTTAGCCTGTGGTTTCTGGTCAACTAAACTCAACATTGCATACCTTGCGATGTGACTATTGGGGACGCACACATTGCGATATTGATGCTTAGACGATATATTGTGCAGCCCTAGCCCCTGTTATGCGTTTTTGAAAATTACCTTTCATGCAGTGTCTAACTCATCTCTAAGTGAATGAAAACATCCAGCTGAGGTTTAAATCTGAAAGTGCACATGCATGTTTAAAACTATTGATTCTCAAAAAAAGAACAGACTCAGAGTCGTTTAGATGAATCGTCTTGAGTTCAAATCTTTTGCAGTTTCCTATTGACGTCAACATAAAACATTGCCATACGTTGGACCAATCACCACATATTAGCATCACACAAAGGAGGGGTTTGGAAAAAAACGAATCCCTGAACAAATAATATGGGATTCATTGGGATAATTAGGTTAAATAAACGCATATAATAAGACAATTAATGTGTTTTTGACCTTGCATGCATATCAGCTTGTTGGAGACCCCTAAAACAGAAATATGACCTTTTGTAATGCATAACAGGGGCTCTTTAAGTCTATGTTGATGTTTTATTGTGTACCTGTAACTCTCTGGACAGTGTCATGCCTGAGATATCAATGGGTTGAGGGCTATAGCCATGACTGGGGTCATAGGTTGCCTATCAAGAAAGTAAGAGAACAACATATTCATGAATTATGATATTATACTCATATTAAGAGCATCAATAATATATGCAATTTGTCATTTAATGTTAAACACAAAATCACAAATCATGGCTGAGCTGTATGTAGAGTGTATTTAGTTACATATATATGTTATATATTGATAAATTTGTCTATATACTTGTCTGTTCTCACCTGTGCAGTCTGTGAGATCTTACGGGCTGTTTTCTTCTCTACTTTCTCATCATCTCCATCTCTGGCTTTGTCCAGTGTCCACTCCCAGGCAATCATGGCCTTGATGGACTCTTTAATAGGCCAGCGGTAGATTTCTTTATCCTAATGCAAAACATCTGATGTAAGGAACATACAACAACAAAAAAACTATGTAGTCTTAAAAAAAAAAAATAAAAAAAAAATCAGTTGCCTTTTCAGAGAATGTTTTGTAGGGCCTGAGCATGGGATGAGTCTTGGCATTTTCATCCAACACCTCACCAAAAGTCCAGTTGTTTTGAATCTGATGGATAATAAAACAATGGTAAGACTCTTATACAAATAAATAAATAAACAACAACCTAGAAACACCATAGCAATTTCACAGAATCCACTAGACGTGTTATAAATAAATAAATCAAATATATGTGAACAAAATAACACTTTGCATACTTTTTCAAAAGCCCATCTGTCGTGTGTATATTCTGCATATCTGTTGATGAAACCGTCCAACTTCTCAGGAATTATTGTGCTATAAAAAGAGAGAATAAGTAATCAAGTAATTGTCAATTGTATTAATGTCAGTAAATAGATTAATTCAATAAACAAATGTACTTTGTGGTATCAACAGGTTTGGGGTCAAAGTTGCCTTCAGCATCAACAGAAGCCTTTTTCTCGGTTTTGGAGGAGTAGCTGGCGTCCACATAATCAGGAGGAATTGCTCCAGCGATCGCACATATACAAGGCATGGCGATTTTGAACAGCTCTGCGTCAAATTTCTATTGAGGAATATAAATTACAAAATTTACCATTTAATCTATCTACTGCATTATGGAACAGAAAGACATCAAGGCTGTATCCAAAGTCGCCTACTACTCAGTAGGTACTACATTTGAATTTGAATTCACTACACAACCGTCAGAAAAGTATGTTCTATACAGTATGAATGCATCGCGAAATGCTGAGGTTTTTTCCCATATGGCGTGCGGTATCAAATTCCAATAAAACAACACTTCCAGCAGTTCATACTCGCATCTAATATCTTGTTTGTCATGGGGGGCATGCATGAAATGTTCCTGAATGAAAGTGAAACTGCCAAACTGCAGTTAAAATCGACAAATTAAAAATGAAACACCCAAAATTGCACGAAACTCCGGAGTCACTGTTGGTTAAACTTAGAGCGCAGTGAATGGGAGAGTAAAGCAAATAATTTTTTTACAATCCTATTTGCTGAAATAATAAAATAGAAAAGATGAAATAATAAAAGGAACGCGTTATCAAGACTTTCAGAAAATGGAAAAAAATAGTGTGAGACTGATAAAGGCAGTCAGAAGAGAGAACAACATCAAATTTACGGTCTTTCCATACACTCTGCATTACATACGCCTCGCACAACCGGTAATTTGCTCTTTGTAATTTGATGCAAAGATGATATAATACATACATAAATACATATAAATGTGCACACGTTTTTAAAAAAAGTCAAAGTATTAAAAACTTTAAAGGATTTAAGATTATAATGACCGTTAAATGCGACATAACAGTGTTGTGAAAAGGGTCCATTCACTGCATTTTGGGACAGAAAGACACTAATCTACTTCCTATAACCTTAGTGATGCTGTTATATCTTTGTATTGTTGTTGCTGTATTCCCACCTTGTGAGCCAGAGATTCAAAAATTCCCCAAAAGAGTTTACGGGTGAGATGAAGCTCCTCTTCTGATGATACACCAAAGTTAGCCCAGCCATTGGGCAAACAATAATATTTCCAACATCGCTCATAATGATTAGTAAGCAGCTGTAAAACAATCAATCACAGAGAGATGAGGTAACTATTGCAACCAGCTTAAATTTAAATTTTAGTAATGTGTAATGATATAATTGTATACCTTAAGGGGCATTTTAGCATACTCGTTCAGAATCGGCACATCAAATACCAGCCGCCTGAGAAGGTGCTGGAGCATGGAAGGACGCAGATATCTGTAATGCAAATTTCACAATAAGCAACCACAAAAATGTGAGGTAAACTAAATATATTTTGCATGCAAGGTTGTACAATTGTTGTTTGCTGTAGCACACAATACTCACCTGCACAAAGACATGAGGCATTCTTCAATAACATCTCTTTGGGCTTTGGTTAGCGAGCGTCCTCGAGACAGCCTGTAGATGGTGTGAAGCATGGAGTCGATCATGATGGCTCGGTGGTCCGTCCCGGCGAACAAAGGAGCACATTTAGTGATGAGAGGAAGCACGGCAGAGCACAGGTAACGGTTCAGAGCCAGGGCCATTTCTGTAGTGCTGAATGCAGCCTTAGAGAAAGAACAAGATATTTAGCGTTATGTAAAGAAATAATGAAATAATACACACTTTTCCCATTGTAGTACCATAGCTCAGTGTGTCTCATATCATTTGAATGTAGTGAATGGTAGTGAAGAAAGGTATAGTATGCATCTTACTGTGTCTAAGGAAGCTGCCGCCCGCATATCAGGCAGGAAACCCACTTCTAGTACATGCAATAGGAAGTCCTGGTTGTCAATGCCATAAACTCTGTCCAGGAACAGGACCATTGGTGCTTTATGATCGGGAACAAAACTAGCAGACATCTTTGGCTCAATAATGCTGTTATCTGTAATATAATATAAATAAGCCAAGACATATGAGAAAAAGTAAGAATGCAAGCATCCATCTATGAACTACAGTAGATAGTTCAACAAAAAAATTTTAAAATGTAATTATTTATTTACCCTAAATTGTTCCAAACATGAATGGATTTATCTTATCAGCTGAACATAATAAAAAAAAAAGTTTTGATGATACATTTGCTGATCATTTATACAAAATGATCAACATTTGCTGATCATGAAACATTTGCTGATCCCCACTGACTTCCATAGTATGGAAAAAATATTACAACATTTATTTAAAGGCACAATATGTAAGACTTTTTCATTAAAATATCCAAAAACCACTAGAACAGTGTTCTAACAGCATGTATTTTGCTGACTTATGTTCTTATATTTTCCCAAATGTTTTAAAGAATGTTTAAATCTGGAGAAATAAGCAATTTACATTAATGACATGGATTGTGTCCTGTGTGGATATCATTTTGAATACTTTAGTCTATGAACATGACTTCTGCAGAAGTCCCGTAGGATGTAATGAAGACCACAACTCCCATGATTCCACACTCAGTTACAATGTCATGCAAACACGCTTTTGTTTGTTGTGAATATATGTCCTCTAGTGGGAAAAAAAATACATACTGTGCCTTTAAGGCCAGATCATGGCTAACCATTTTCAAAATATAATTTGTTATGCCTAAAAGGAAAAAAAAAGTCATAGAGGTTTGTAACAACTTGAGGGTCGTTAAGGCTTTTCTTTGGGAATTATATTCCTTTAGCTTATCATTACCTTTTCCAAATGCAGGAATCTGGACTGACAAACTGATCACACCGACCAGATCCTCAATGGGCACAAGAGACCGAAGAATAGCCCTGATTCTCAAAGCCTCACCTTTACCAGCTTGGATCAACTGTGCAAACAGAAAGAAAGTACAAGATGTTCAATCAAATCAGATCTCATTTAGTGACATCACTCAAACATTTACATATAAACACACTTACGTGCATCTCAGGAGCACAGCGACCCAGCAGATCAATAAGAGCTGAGTAAAATGACATGATGGCATTTCCCAAGTGCACTCTGTTTTCCTCATGCTGCTCCTCACCTCCAAACCTGACAAAACAAGGAATAAGGATCATTTAAAACTTTTTCGACAAACCCAACCTACAAACAAAACGGGGATAATGGGTATTCCAAAGCATTTAACTATATGATTCTGTATATACTGTACATACCAAACAGTAATAATAAAGAAATGCTTTGCACTTACATTGGGAAGCGTCTGTCTTTTTTAACAGTGGGTCCATCTCTTGCAGGGTCCTCTGAGATCTTGATGGCTTCTTCAATGGCAGCGAGCAGACCGTTGCCCCCTTCTCCTCTCAGTGCAGGACCAAAGCACTCAGGCCTCCTGATCAGCAGCCGGACCACCACATTAGCATTCTCCTCCACACTCTCTCCTGTAGGGAGAACGTCATATGAAATGTTGCAAAACTACTGCATTGAATTAAAAGGGTTTTTTGTTATTACCTAACAAATTACAAACTGTTTGTGAATCTGAAAGGTCTGAAAACTTTCAAAAAATAAAGTGCACAATACTGTCTTTCAGGGTGCGAATTATACATTGACAATCGGAGGGGCCAACTTTTTCGGTAATGTTAGTTTTTGTAATACATGCTTAAGTAAATCAAATGTATGCATTTATTTATATTACATCTAATTTATTAATAAAATGTATTTAAGTTTTCAGTGTTTTGAGGGATATTTTAAATATTCTGACCTACAGTATCCGATTAGCTACTTCTGAGGTTACTGTAAGTCAAACTATGCGTCTAATTTGACTTTACTTTTAGACTATATGTTGAAACAAACAGCTATTTTATGAGAAAACTTGTGAACTGGTACAGACTTGTGAACAGGTACGTTGTCTATCGGTGCTCTAGATCTGCCGGTTTCAGACTGTTGAATGAGTTTTTTCTCACAGACTGATTGGCGTGATTATGCATTCACAGTGGTATGAACCATTATAGGGGTGGTCAAATGTATATTTATATTATTAAGTTGATTGTTTGTTTATTCATTCATTCATTCATTCATTCATTCATTCATTCATTCATTCATTTTCCTTGGGCTTAGTCCCTTTATTCATCAGGGGTCGCCACAGCGGAATGAACCGCCAACTTAACCAGCATATGTTTTACACAGTGAATGCCCTTCCATCTACAACCCAGTACTGGGAAACATCCATACACATTCACATTCACTCATTCACACACACTACGGGCAATTTAGTTTATTCAATTCACCTATAGCGCATGTGTTTGGACTGTGGGGGAAACCGGAGCACCCGGAGGAAACCCACGCCAACACGGGGAGAACATGCAAACTCCACACAGAAATGCCAACCGGCCCAGTCGGCACTCGAACCAGCGACCTTCTTGCTGTGAGGCGACAGTGCTACCACTGAGCCACCATGTTACCCTTGATTGTTTTATATTAATTTAAATTATTAACATTATTATTTAAAATACAAAGCAGGGCAAATTATTTCTCAGTATTAAAGATACATGTTGTTTTGATGTCCTTCAGGGGAGATCAAATGTTAATTAGGAGAGTCAATCCCCCCCCAACCCCCCTGTAATTCGCACTCTGCTGTCTTTAAAACGCAAAATGAAAATTTAGTCAAAAATTAGTTGAAGGATTAGTTCAAATATTCACAAGGGAAGAAAATTTGAAGAATGTTGGAATAAACAACCACTGACTTCCATAGTATTTATGTTCCTACTACTGTATGGATGTCAACGGCCACTTTTTTTCCAGCATTCTTCAGAAAATCTTGTTTTGTGTTCAACAGAAGAAACAAAAAAAATCATAAAAGTTTAGAATCCCTTGATTATGAGGAAATGGTGAGGAAATTTTCATTTTTAGGTGAACTATCCCTTTAAAGCCTAAAATGGTCTTTCTTACGACTGTTTCAAGTTTCCTTGTTCAATTTTGTCCAGATAAAACACAACCAGCCTGCCTGGTGTAAAAACCTTTTTCCTAAGTTTTAGCATTTAAAGAGTTACTGTACTTTGCCTCTGTAGGGCAGAATAAATGAGATTTTTGTCACCCAAATTAAAGAACTGATTCAGAATTGCTAGAAAAGAGTCATCGATAATTCCAATCTTACTTCCTGCACAATCCTATGTTGCTTTGTTAAAAAAACAAAACAAAACAAAAAAAAACACTGTAGCTCTAGCACACATTTGGTCAAAATCGAGTTAAGGCTTAAAATAGCCTTTGTAAAAACTGTTTTGTCTTGTAACAAAGTCTCCTGGTTCAATTTTGTCCTGATTTAGAAAGACTAAAACATTAATATACCCACAACATGTCTGACTGGCTGGTATAAAACCTTGCAAGGCATTTTTCTGAGTTTTAGTCTTTGAACAATTACACTTTGTCCTTTTGTCACCCGAATGAAAGAACTGTTTCTGAATTGCCTGAAACAAGTTGTCATTCATTCCAAACATACTTTCTGTACAATCTTATGTTGGTTTAAAAAAAAGAATCACTTTAGCTGTAGGTTGGACGAGATTAGTGCATGTTGTGAACATTTTGAGAGCACTATGTTTTCTGTTCTACAAAAGAAAATCCAGATATAGTAACTTTGAGGTTTTGTTTATCCGTGGTAGACCAATTTCAATGTATATTCAATGTACAATTATAAGAAAATTAATTAAATGGAGTAAATCTCTGTATTAGCAACTGATTTCATATGGATTCTATTTCTGTCTGTTATAGCTATACCATACATTATTATTTTTCTATAATTTATTTGTAGTCACACCTCTCATACTAACAAACCATTATGTAAATGTATGTAAACTAAACACTTTAAAGATAGATACATCCACATATTTTACAAACCATTCACAAACACAGCAAAGCGCAGGAAATCCAGATACTTTTCTCCTCCAACTGGGTTCCATCCAATATCTGGGTAACCCTTTGATAAGAGCATCGGGCAGCTCTGCAGACCACAGCCTGCCAAGTACTTCACCACCTGCACAAAGAGAGAGACAGCATTTTGTTTCTGAAAGCACAAAAACTGCTTAATTTTTTTTTATATGTAATTTAGCCTGATGTACCATCTCCAGGTCTTGCTCTTGGAGAGCCAGGGCAAGCTCATTATTATCGATACAGGAAGCAGCAGCAACATCAAGAGGAGTGGAGCCACGCATTCCTGAAAGAGTGATCACTGGTTAATTAATACAACAATTAAAATATTTACTTAAAGTTTAATATAATACAATTTAAAGGTACAGTGTATAATTTTCGCTGCTAGAGGGTGAGTATTCACAACAAATAAAAGCATATTTGCTGAAAGCTGTAGAAGCAAAACAAGAGCACTGAAGCAATTGCTAAAGAGAGATGAGTGTGATGCAGCATGAAAGCAGCAGAGCTTTTATTATGCCACAATCACTTTCTGTTCTTTTACTCGTGATCACGTGGTAACATAATAACATACTAAAGCATCTTTGGTGTTTCCCTGTTTTTTGGTCCTTATCATTAATTATTAGATAGATATATTATTATACATTATTAGAATATTCTATGATTATTCTTCAAAACATTTGGGACAATTTCCATAAAGTATCAAAGTGAAAAAATCCTTCATATTGTGCCTTTAAACTAGATTTTTTTTTACTAGGCTAAACAAAAGTACATACTGTACTTTCTGAAATACACTTCACAGTTTTTATCGTCTGTGGTAACTGATATAACGCCAATAACTTCAAGTAGGGAGAACATGTGCAAAGCAGGCACACATTTGCACTGTTGCTAAATAAAAACGTGTGAGTACATGTAACTACTATTCACTGCAAATACATTTGTTCAGGATTGACGTCTATGATAAATGTTGTTTATAGTGAATGCCACTATAATTAGAGTTGGCTGAATGCTTACATTTCTCATTGTGCTATTAAATTTAAAGAGATAGTTCACCCAAGAAAGAAAATTTCATTTTAGGGTGAACTATTAATTTAAGTGAAGTTTATTCATAAACTAATTTTGAGAGGATCACGTGCTTATGATTGACCATGGCTGGTCCCGCATTAGATAACGCATGATTCACCAATCAGACAATTCCTAACTCACTATAAATAAGATAGTGAGAGTTACCCAGAGTTTCTTACCTCAGTTATCTGTGTCTTGAAGAATCCCCCCTCCCACCCCTACTCTTCCCTCCTTTTTCTAGATTAGGCGACACGGCCCCAGCAATTAGCACTGTTGCCTCACAGCAAGTATGTCACTGGTTAAAAGTCCATCCTGGTCCAGTCGACATTTCTGTGCGGATTTCTGTGCGGATTTTGCATGTGCTCCCCATGCTCGCGTGAGTTTCCTCAGGGTTCCCCGGTTTCTTCCCACAGTCCAAAAACACGCGATTTAAATAAATTGACCATACCAAATTGGCACTGTAGACAAGCTCTTAGTAAGCAGCAACTCCTCTCTTGCCCAGCTAACGGGAGAGAGCTCAGGGCTCTCTCTCGGGACAGCATGCCAAACACGCTTTATAATCAATCATCAGCTAAGTGTGAATTCTTGAAAGCACCTTTTGTGGGGTGAGGGGAACTAAAATATACATTAAACATTTATTTTTATTTAGGACTAGTGGTAGCCTAATTAATATGAATAATAAGTTTAATTGTAGTAATAGGTGGCTTATATGCCAGTTGGACTTGTTTGGTTTTTCTTCTCTCTCAATAATGCAGTTCGAACCAGGTGCAAATTATTTTACAGAAAACATGAACAATTATTGAAATGGAAGCATATAAAGACGGGTTTGGCTTTATGAGATGGCTTTACCCAGCCCGATGCCACTGTTCTGCAGGAGGTAGCCCAGATGATCAAACATCGAGCGCTGATTCTGTCTGCTGATCCGACAGAAATAACACAGGAAACGACAGCAGTTGGTGACCATTCGAGGGAATCTGATCTCCTGCAAAGAGCAAATGAAAAGCAAATTGTTAAAGAATCTTTCAATCCAAATTGGTTCTTTACATTTTTAAAGGGGTCATGAACTTTTTAATTTTGAACCACACACAAAAAAAATTCATTTTCTTCTGTGGAGTTGGAGTTTAGCCACACTTCTATATAATAAAAAGGTACATTCCACAACCTGCCATTTTAGCAGACTGGCTCAATATAAGCATTTTTATTAGACTAACAAGAAAGCTTTGAGTTCTGCAACTTACATGATGTTTTTATAGCATAATGACATCTTATGTGACAAAAGATCAAGGGAATTTGGATTTCTAAATTCATGACCCCTTTAAAATGTTAACATCACATTAAAATGTGTCTTTAAAAAGCTGTGTACCTTGGAATCTCCACCTCCGAGTACGTTCACCATAACCTCCATGACTGTCTCATGCATTCCCAGAGCTCTCATCAGGTTGGGATGCTGGTAAAACACCCTGTTGCTCATAATATTTCTGAAACAGAAACTCCAGCAGTGTAAGCAAGAGGTATCTATTGGATTTGCACCTTTTATGAGTGTGATTATCCACTTACCCGATACTCTGGATCATCAGCCTCTCCTCTTCTGGTCCCATCTGAACGATGAGCAGAGAGCGTATCTGTCCTAGACACTCCAGGAGCTCCATTGTGTCTTGTATAGAAACAGCGTTGATAGTATAGGCTTTGGGCAAAGCTCGGATCAGCTCACCCAAGGCGTCATACTGCCGGTGTAGCAGACTGAACATGAGGCGCACCAGCTCAGGGTTCTGGATGAAAGACTCCTGAGCCCAGTGGATCATGGTGTGGGAGATCAGCTCCTGTAGAGTACCTGTGAAACAAGAGCAAAGATTTTTAAAAAAGAATTATGACTGGGAAAATATAATAGGATCCTGGATATTAAGTGACAAAAATATTTTTACTTGGTTTTTTATCTTCTTCAGGTTCAGGCTCAGCTTCTGGCTTTTTTCGCAAGCTTTTAACTTTTTCCACCAGTCTACGGAGGCGCCCACTGAGAGAAGTGTCCACCTCTTCTTCCTGTTCCTCCTCTTCAATGTGCACACCTATTGCAGAAAACCAAAACATTATTAGGGAGGTACCAATATGGAATTTTTGCCCAACATCGATATCTCTTAAACGATAAGACGATAGTTAATATATTAGCTGATAAATATAAATATAATTCTTTATTTTATTTTTTTTGTATGACTGAAAAATCAAAAGGCAAACACATAGTGAATGAGAAGTTTAGAAAAACTTTAGAAAAGTTTGAACTGATTTTATTAATGAACTACTCTTTCCTATTGCCAACTTTATTTTACATAAATAAAATCTACTGCCTAACAAAAAAACGCATAAATAAAGCGATCAAGTCACTGAACATTAACAAAATGCAAATGCCAGTAATCAAAAATCTAAATAGCACAAAAACAATAAAAAAGTGGTGATATTTATATGGCCACAGATATGTTGTGCATTTCTATACACTATGTTTAGGCTCCTAATATGCTAAGGTTAAAAAAAAACACATGTTGACCAGGAATGTAAGAGCTTAACCAAATCAATGACAAATAATTAGTGGCCACAAACAGCAGCGTCTCAGCTAGCTGCAGGACTAGAGGCAAACGCAAATTAGCATGAGCTTTCTTTGTGTATAGAAATTAACTGAATATTACAGCAGGTATTGTTAGTCTATACATCTCTAAAAAAGGAAACAAACTTGGAATCAGGCAAACTGCCATCATAGTACGCCTGACAAGAGCCGACATGTACAGAATGCATAACAAAAGATAGCCGGACTGATACAGTAATTACTGTCGGCCAACCATTGACTTGGTGTGTCACAGCCTTAATGATACAAGTTTCATGATAAACTGGGACACCATAATCATTGAAACAAGATTAGTTTGTTTGTTAAAACTGACCACAGTGAGCTAAAAGGTCATGGTGAAATGTCAGCAGGCCATTCCGGACATCCTCTGGTACAGGGGAATCTTCTTCTTCTGGACAGTTCTTAAAGTTCATCAACATGTTCACCTGTATATAAAACTTGTTTAAAATTGTAGCCTTTTCTTCAAAACATAACATATATCCTGGTTTAAATCAATTGTTTTAAAACATTTTTCAGAAGTTTTTTCTAAACACAGGCTGCATTTTTTTAATCAAATATAGAATAAAAACTGTGATACTTATTTTATTTATATTATATTTTTAAACTTGTGATATAGATTAAAATAACAGTAAAACCTTAATATTGTACAATAAAAATTAAGTTAAAAAGATTAATATTTTTTTACATCTCATTTATTGTGTGATGGGATGACAAAGCAGTTTTTACATCAGCCCTCTAGATTTACACGATCTATCTGAAAACCTTTTAAAATAATAATTTGTTGCTCAAGAAATAATCATCAAGTTGTTGTTCAATATTTTGATGGAGTTTTCTCCCTGATGAATAGCAAGAACAGCATTTGCAATTTAAAATCTAAATCTTTGTAACACTATAGTTGTCTTTAATTTCACTTTCATCAATTTAATTCATTCTTGTCGATTAAATTTATTCATTACATATATAATTAATAAAAATGATAAATTTCTCTTTATTGTGCCTGTACACTACCTGTTCCTGTGGAGGGGAGCGGAATTCGCGGGTCTTGCGGGCTGTTTCTGCCGCACTCATTGTGAAAGCTT
Organism: Danio jaintianensis; assembly: GCA_903798115.1. NCBI lineage: Eukaryota > Metazoa > Chordata > Actinopteri > Cypriniformes > Danionidae > Danio > Danio jaintianensis. The sequence continues at coordinate 8,506,922 of CAIGQV010018202.1, forward strand.
GCATGAGCTCATTATATCGCTGTCTCTGATTGGTCTGGACTTGGTTAACAAACTTGTCAGAGAAAGCAATTATGGCCTCCACTCTGTGACGCAGCTCACAGTCACAAAAATATTGCAGGAGAGTGCACATCTAAGGATAAGAAAGACAGAAAAGGGGTTAAAAAAAAAAAAAGGAGAAATACTACAGATGCACTGATCGACTGACCATTAGACAGTTTTTGTTTGGGTATTGGCAAAGCACCCACAAAAAAACAGAAGTCTGTCTAGACCAGAAGATATTCTGATTTAACTTTAACAAGCCTAAAAATTATTGTCCTCCATTTTATTCACAACTGTATGATTCCATGACACTTTCAACATTAAATGAAAAGACTTTGAGGATTTATGAGTTTTCACATGAGTATATTTCAATAAGTTAAAACAGTATAGTTTATAATACAGTATAGTTTTACATGTTTCAAAAAGCAAAAATGCACAGAATATGTGAATATTATATATAATATATAATATTGTTATATTTAAGTTACATTAAAGCATTTATAAGATTAACTTACTGCCTACAGAAAAATAAAGATAATATTTTGTCTATAGATTTAGATTCTGAAATAGCAATGCAACTGCACTTACCAAGGAAACGTTGTTGTTCCTGCTTTTTTTTCAGCCTGTCTACCGTTTTAATTTTATACATGTTTCTGCTTTATCCTTATAAAGCATAAATTCACAAAGCTAATGTAAAATCATTATGTTTTTACTTTCCATTTTGAAATGATACAATCTAAAAGAAACACTCCACTCTTTTGGCTCATTTTAGATTCTTGGATGGGACTATTGAATGGGATTAGACCATTAGCATCTTGATCAAAAAATGGTTTAAAAGAGTTTTGATAATTTTCCTATTTAAGACTTGACTGATCTTTAGGTACATTGTGTACCAAGACGGGAAATGAAAAGTTGCTATTTTCTAGGCCAATATGGCTGGGAAATTTACCTCAATCCGCTGTAGTGCTTTTCATCAGCATCTTTTCTTAGTCTTAATACACAATGTAACTACAGGAAAGTAGAATGTAACTACAGAAGCATTGAATATGAAAATCATTATTCCTTTTTTGAGCGAGATGCTAATGGTCTAATCCGATTTAATGAACTATGCAAAGCTAAGCTAAAAGTTATCCTGCCAAACCCAGAGATCGGCTGAATGGATTCAAAAATGTTTAACTCTAGAGGACTTGTAGAATGAGTCTATTTTTAAAAAACAGAGTCTTCCGTTAGTAAAAAAAAATAACATTGAAATTTAAATCGGAAATAGAAATCAGTCAATTTGCTTGTAAAAAAAATTTAAAATCTTGAAAAATCAAGCATGGTTCATCACTAAGAAAATGCTATCAGAAGTACTTCACCTGAAGTTTAACAGACTCTGGAAGTTTCATGTGCAGCAGTCCTTCTCCAACATCCTCCTCCTCCTTCACTTCAGCCTCTGCTGCACCCGTTTCCTTCTCAGCTTCTCCATCAGTTGTTTTCTCTCTGTCTGATTTTTCAGCAGCATGTACATCCTCCTCTTCTTTTTTCACCTTCTCTTCATACTCCTTTTCATATTCCTCATCTTCCTCCTCCTCCTCAAGCTCTTCTTCCTCTCCCATTCCTTCATCCAGCAGCTCTCTATCATTTCCACTGTCTGCTGGTTCCTCTTGCTCTTTTACCTCCGCTCCTTCCTCTTTGCAGACCAGCTGCTGTTCAGTATCTCCAGTTTCTTCAGCTGGAGTCTCGCCATCACTGCTGAAGACGGAAGGTTCTATCAGCTTCAGGATGTGCTTGACGTCATTGTCGTCAAATACACCCATAATGAGAAGGGTGCTGATGAGCTTCAGGATGGGCACAAAGTGGTACTCAACGCTGCCCCCTACGGGATCCCGTATGGCTTGGCCACCGTCCTGCACGGCTTCAGTAAGCATGCTGAGGGCATGATCTTTAAGCATCTACAGCACAGAAGAAGAGGAAGAGTCCACAAGAGAAATTAGACATTTTTTGTGGCAGTCATCACAACATGCCACCTCAAAAAGTGTTATGTTAGTAACTTTTATTAATAATTGATATTAGTTCTGAAATTACCTTTTTTTATTTAAATGTTGGTAATTCTGTTGTGTTTTTGTCTTTTTTATCAATCAATATTCTTATATTAACAGTTTTTTTTATATTATGTAGATTCATTATTATTTATTAAACGAACGATCAATTATAATAAATTAATTAAAATGTATTTGTTATAGGATTTATTATTATTTCACTGCTGAATTATTAAAAAAATTATATTTTAAGCGCAAAAGCTGAAATACGCTCATTATTTTTACTGTATATTTATTTTATTTTTATAAACAATTTATGTTTTTAGTTTTACAGTTTTAACTAAAGACACCATGAAATCAAAATCATTCATTTTTATTTCTTTATTGTAGTGTTGTATTATAAATTATAAATCAGTCAATACTCATATTCTAATTAACTTTATAAATCAAGTGCCCTTATAACAGGAGTGCCCAAACTTTTTCTTATGAAGGGCAAAAAACCAAACTTGATTGAGGGCCATGGGCCGAAGGTAAATATACCAAACTGCACAGTAAAAATACAGGGTTCCACACAATTCATTCAGGTTGTCCCAAACCAAATTGATTAAGTTAACACATTTAAGTGGATTAAACATAAAACAATTAAGTTGTCCCAAAAAATCTCAAGAATTGTGTTAAGCTCATTTTGCATAAGTAGGTTGAACAAGCAGCAAAATATTTTTTTTGAGTTTTATTACATTAAAGTTGGCATGGGTAATTTCTTAATTTATTTCATATTATTATTAAATAGATTTAATCATGTTAAATAATGCAATAGAATTTGTTTTTACATTTTATAATGAACTCATTATAATAAAAACATCATTCCTTTTTTAACACAATGGAGATCAATGCCGAATACACTAGTAAAGCTGCACTTGCCTCTGCTGATGTCTTCTGCATGGTCTTCTATCCATCAGGCTAATTTTAAAATCTGATTCATTTACAACATTTAGTTGAAACATTTCAACAATAAAGTAGTTCAACAATAAAACTACAAAAAAAACTACCTCTCTTCTAAGACTGAATGGCAGGCCAAATTAAAGGTTACCAAGGGCCAACTTTGACCTGCGGGCCCTAGTTTGGGCATCTCGGCCTTATAATCTTTACAGAAGAAAACCTTTAACTAAAATTAAAGCAAAAACAACAAATATAAAAAAAATGTACCAGAAAAAAATATAAGAATTACATTAGAACAAAGCACGCATCAAGTCTCGCCCTATATATTTTTTGTCCTCAGGACCAATGTCCTCTCAAATATATGTCAAAACACAAGGGGAAAACCTACCGCAACTTTCATTTAACGCCGACTACTATGGAGCAAATTTTGTGGAAAATCATACAAACAAATATGCTTTGAAACAATAATTATTGTGAAAAGAGCTATAAAAAAAAAAAAAATCCAGAATTATATATAATATTAGCACAAAAATCACTTCAATCTTATTCCCACCACCTACCTGAAGAGGTAACATGGGGCTCAGGGTATAAAGGTCTGCATTAGTGCCCACAAACCCAGTTGGAGCAAAGTGAAGTTTGGGGCGCAGACATGTGGTGAGTCCGACACCAGGTAACGCATGGGCCTTCTCAGCATCCGAATAAAGGGTGATGCTTCGAGTCTCGTCCGTCATGGGCACAATGAACTCCTTATTGGTCATGAGACGGTTGCGTTTGGCAGACTCCAGGTGCATGGAGATGAGCAGGTCGTAGTAGCCACTGCGGATCGGGCCAGGCAGGTACGTGTTCTCGATGGCATAAAAGAGCTGCGATTCATCCACGTGGCTGCAGAGGGCGTGTGCGACACGATTGTTGCCCAGAGCGCAAACCGAGCCATACAGTTTTAGTGTGTGGTAATGGAACTTCATCAGGTCGGTGCGTTCAGACAGTTCCAGGATGTCGATACACCTGGAGAACGAATGGATTTCAGACTTCATATCAAAATGTGTGTTTTTTTTACCCCTTTAAAAATGTCTCCTTTAAAGAGGTCATGAACTCACTTTATTTTTCATTTTGTACCATTCTCTATTGAGGTAAAATTGGTTTTATATTCGCACATTCGTTCAGTGACACACTCCCTATATTGTTTGCCATGGTACTTTGAATATTTGAATTTGAAATCGCTTGCAAGTATGACTTCAAAACAATATTAGCACTATTTAATTGACTGTGAACAATGTTGTACTTTGATAGTCATTGGCTGCTAATATGATTTCCCTATTTAGAATTTGCAAAGAATACTTTTCTGAAATTATATTATTAAGGAGAAAGTGTGAATGTGTAAATATAAAACCAACTTTACCTCAATCCATTCTCTGGGGTCCACTGATTTATTTGCATAAAATAATTAATAAACTTCAATTCATTGTGCTGTTTTTCACCCAGTTTCTGAACATAAATATAATAGGCGACAAAAAACAACACATAATTGAAGGCAATTTTTAAAAGACGCATCTTTTTAGACCAGCTTTTAATTAACAATTTGGTTTGGCTGTTGTATAATTTCTGTGGTATTTGTACAGCTGGCATTTAATCTGTTTTAATATTAATGTTATCTTTTTACTGCAAAACGCTTTGTGATGTCTTGTATGTGAGGTGCTCTGTAAATAAATTTGACTTACTAATAGGTGATTTACTTACTAATAGTGGCAGACTGTAGTCTCAGAACTAAATTTCCTCTCGTATGACTGGCTAACAGTTTAGCATTTTAAATAGTTTCAGTTCTTCTTCTAAGATTAAGTCCAAAAGTTTGAAAGGACAGCTGTGTGTCATTGATGTAAACTTCTGCAAGTGTGATTTACAGCCTACATCCGTCATACACAAAAAAAAATGCAGGGCTCCACACAATTTCTTCATGCAGTCATGACACAAACCGTTTAAGTTAACTTAAACCTTTTCACAAATTTAAGTGGATTGAACATAAAACAATTAAGTTGTCTGAAAAAAAAGTCAGAATTATTTTTTTTTTAAGAATTGTGTTGTTTCAACTTAAATTAAATAAATTGTTTTAACAAGCAGCAAAAGTTATTCTTTGAGTGTAAATGGGCCCCTCTATGATTTAGCTTAAACGTGAATAAATACTAAGTGGATATCAAAAATATGCTAAGAAATAGTGACTGTTACAGACAGGCTGTGACTGTGACTTTTATTTTGGCACATTTGTAGGAGTGCATTAAATCACACAAACATTTTCCGCTATACACACATCCTAGATGCCGGCAGAAAAACACCAGACTCTGTTGCAAACATAATAGTTTATTTTTCATGATTCAAACTAAAAAAACTAATAATATAATCCTACTTACATTCTGGGTCACTTCCAAACAGCCAAACCTGTATGCAGGGAAAGCGGCCATTTTAAAGCTTACATTTCCCCAATGATCAGGGTTCTATCATTTTCAATTACATCATAGGGGACAAATCAAGGAAACTATTAATTTTGGTGCAACATATTTATCAGACACTTTTGTAGCTATTTGTGAGGTATATATGTTGCATGTTACTACCACGTGTTGAGTCTTAGAATATTTTTGCCTTGCTTTATAATTTTTATAATTTTTCATATGGTATGTTCTAAAAGATGGGTGGAGCCAAACTCTATAAAATGGCTCCTGCATGGCGGCCATTTTCCTTGAAAGGATAGTTGTTGTGTTTGGGCCCATCTATTGGCATAGCTAGAACACACATTGACTCACACTTTGCACTTAAATTTAAACCCTGGACTGAACTTATCCCTCATCACTGGTTTTATTACATCTTCACCCCGGTACATCCTAACAGTGACCATGTAACAAAGCAATATTAACCATGTAATAAAAATAGTCACTTACAATAGTGTGGTGTTCACTGTCAGGTCCAGCACAGTTAATCCTTATGAAAATCCTCTGTGGAATTATGGCTTTTTGTAAACAAATGCATGGCAAAAATTAAGCTCTCACTGACTATTCTATATCTTTTCAACCACTTATGTTGGGATCAGAGGGAAGGCAATGTAAAAACTGTGTTTTTACATAACTTGGCACTGCAAGTTTAGCGTTTGATTTCTTTTGTAATGTACATACATTCGTGTAAATCAGTGGGTGGAGCTAAACAGGCTGTGATGTATAAGTAGACGCTCACCTTCCGCGGATCCAGTGTCTAATCACTTAATAAAGTGGCACATTCCACAATGTGTCATTTTGGCAGATTGGCAACAGTATAATATGTTTTTAAAAAGTTTTGAGCATTTATTGCATTTTCTTATAGTCCAATTACCTCTGATATGTCAAAAGATACATTTTTGTTTTGATTTGTAAGTTCATGACTTCTTTAAGAAGCAAATATAGAGAGTATTATTTCCATATAATTGTTTTACCTGTTCTCTTCAGGAATGTGCAGAGCCATCATAACGAGAGGTTCCATGCATTGCACTTTCCAGCCCTGCCTCTCGCTCACGCGGCCAGTTTCAGGTGACAAAAAGTGATTGGGCATCCGGCTCCATATGACAGGAGTCAGCATCTGAAGATCCAACCTGGGAGGACATTGAGGGACCGGGTTCTTACAGTCACTGCGAAACATGGCTGCTGAGACGGGCATAATGTTCTGAATAAAGAGAGGAATAATGGTACATTTTACATGAAGGTAATAGAAATTTTTATACAATATTTGTTTACAAAAAAGAGACCATTTTAGTGCTGTGATAGTGACCTTCAGTTTGCCGAGTTCCACTTGTAACATGTTCTGACTTGATGGTAAACAAAACACAGCAGGGAAAAGCTTAGTGTTGGGTTCCACCTGAAAAAGGTTAACATTTATTGAATGTAAGATTATGGTGCTTTAAGAAGTTCAATTTCTTTTAGAAAATCGAAATGTCAAAAATTACATTCCTCTTATATAACAATACATAGTATTACATTTATCTCAAGAAAGTCATTCAATGTCCAAAGCTTGCAAGAATGAAACAAACATTTTCTTCCTATTGTACTAGCTAATTTATAATATTGTTTATATTAATATATAATGTACAATTTGTAAAAATCTAGTTCTACATCTCAATTGTAGCCATAAGTTATGTACAAATGAATAGTTTTCAAAAACAGTAGGCAAAAAGTATCCAGATGTCTTTTAACCTTCGCAGAGATGCTGAAGCGTGTATACATTTTACTATCTCATGAGGCCACAGTAGAGAATTTATGAATGGCAGTGAAGCGACACTAAACTGATGTTAGTATTTCAGGCCATGTGATATAGACAACTTTATCTCACCTGATAGAAAGTATTGATCTCTTTCCCATTGGCTGTAAAGGTCATCAGTCCTGTGTCCAGGTCCAACAAACAACCAATCACAAAGTCCTCCTGACTGATGCGTGTTTGCTGTGAGCTGCTAAACTCTCCACCCCACACCATATAGCAATTACTGCGTTTCACACTGAGGAAAGCAGAGGAGAGACATAAGCTGTGCTGGGACATATAAAGTGACTTCCAATATGATTTATTTCAGGTTGTATAATAGCTTAGGTACAGTATGTATTATGAATGATCTTACCTGTCATGAATATTGCCTTTATCATCCCCAACTGTAACAGTTACATTTCTGACTTTACAAAGATCAAAGTGAAGGTCGTACAAGTGGTAATCAGGAGTCACCCAGCCTACCCATACTCCACTGGGCTCCTGTCCGGCGAACACCCGGACTGAATAATAATACTGGTGGGATGAAAAGAAGAATTTCATTTAGACATGACATCAATGTCTGAAGTCACAAATTGAAGATTTTAATAATCAATTTAAATAAAATGTCTTGCAATTTTATTTTATTTTTGAAATACATTAATTTTAGTTTTCATTACAAATATTAGCAGATGTTATATTATATTTATAATATAATACTTATACAGTATAAATATACTCATTGGCAATGCATCAATGTTAACCAGAATGCCAAAAAATTATAGATTATCCAACCACATGATGGCACATAAATTAATTTCTTAAGTTTGAACATGCTCAATAAAAGACCTGAACGTTGCTCTCATTTGATTTAACATTTAAATGTAAAAAATAGCCTACTACTGGTGTTATAGCCACTACGAGTTGACTAAATGTCTAAATTTTATAATAATTCTTTCTTATAATAATTTTTTTCATGCCATATCACCCAGCCCTTGATTAAGATGAAATGCTGCAAGTGATACAAGATTTCATCCATACGGTTGTTGTGTTTGAGATAATGTCAACATCGTCTCGATCATCTGGGACAACATCCTCCATCAGACGAGGCATTGTTGGAACCACTGGTGGCGGGGAAATAAATGCTGCCTTCTTTGCTTTGGAAAAAAAACTGAAAAACCAGAGAAATATAGCTATTTCAGAATCAAAAGTCTAAATTACAGATTAAAAAATCCCCCATCCTCCTGTATTTTCTCTCACCCTCTCTTTTTGCTCTTCTCTGTGGTGGTGTCCTTCTCATTCTCGCTCTCTTTGCTTCCAGGGAGCTCTTTCGGGACGGACGGCTCTTTTTCTTTCTCATCTTGCTCCTTACGAGTGGCTGACTTCTTCAGGAGCTCAAATTCAGATTCGGGGTCCACCTCAAGAGTCTCATCCTCAGGGATAGTGAGGGTTCGTGTGAGGGGTGAAGCTCCCACCGGCACCTTGAAGGTTTCGTGGAATTCGATTGGCATACTGAGTCTAAAGAACAAAAGGTCTGTGTTGGCATTCTGAGATCCGTATGTCCTGTGAGTCAGTTTCAGACAGGGAGCGCTGTCCACTGTTCCATCCACACGGGACACCTATTGAAGAAAACAAAAAAGAAAAGGGCCTGAGACAGAACCCTGATGCATCCCATTTTGCCTTCTTTTTCTATGCCTTATAATTTATTTACACTTTTGATCAAAAAAGTACATTCTTTTGAGAGTGTAGGAGAAGTTAGTGACAGTGACAAGAAAATGGATACCCAATAAAATTTGGAAGATGTAGAAGATCAAATTTAGTACTATTTTTCTATTATTTATAGTATTATTATAGCATGAATTACTACACTCTAAAAAATATATACACTACCTGACAAAAGTCTTGTCGCCTATCCAAGTTTTAGGAACAACAAATAACACATGCTGGATAAGTTGGCGGTTCATTCCGCTTTGGCGACCCCAGATTAATAAAGGGACTAAGCCGAAAAAAAAATGAATGAATGAATGAATGAATGATTATTAGGACAGTAAGGTCTGTGTTTGCTTAGACAAAAGTCTTGTCATTTAACAGAAATAATGTACAGTGTAGAATATAAAGTCATGGTGCAGTGGAAAAAGAATTAATATTGTGTATGACTTCCATGAGCTTGGAGGACTGCATCCATTAATAAAGTCATCTGAAATGGCAAAGAAAGTATTCTTGCAGGACTCCCAGAGTTCATCAAGAAACCTTTGGATTCATCTTCAATGCATATTCCTTCATCTTACCCCAGACATGCTCATACTGAATGTAACTCAAACCATGATTTTTCCATCACCAAACTTGACTGATTTCTGTGAGAATCTTGGGTCCATGCGGGTTCCAATAGGTCTTCTGCAGTATTTGTGATGACTGGGATGCAGTGCAACAGATGATTCACTGGAGAAATCTACCTTCTGCCACTTTTCCAAAAGATCAACTAGACGTCAAGTTATTATTTTTTGCTCTTACAACTGGGATTGACGACAAGACTTTTGTCAGGTAGTGTATATTTTCATGCTTGTTCAATTGACTTATTTAAAATGAGTTGAAATGGCACTCTTGAGATTTCTTTGGGACAACTTAAATGTTTTATGTTCAATCCATTTCGATTTTTGTAAGTTAACTTAATCTATTTGTGTTGGGGCAACATGAATGAATTGTGTGGAAGCTTGCATTTTTTACAGTGTACTACTAACATTATTAATATTGATGTAGCAATTTTTTGTCATTTTTAAAAAATATTTCTACTTTTAAAAACTATTTAGGTTTTAGTTTTAGCATTTGTGGTATTTCAGTTTTTTTTAATGAGTACAAATATCACTACTGTATTTATACAGAGATTTATAAACTCTCCCCAACAAACTCTGAACACAATGCCTATTATAAATACTGACAGTATCACTAATAAAATGATTAAGGATGCAATAAAATCTAAATACAATAAAAGACAGCAAAAACGCAATAGTTGAATAGTGTCCTAAAATAAAATAACATTTTCTTTTTAGAATTAACATAGATTAAGTTTTCCAGCAGATATATTTCAATGAATGATTTTCACAGATGATCTTTAATTGTTTTATTTTGGTAAATAAAAACACTGGCAGGAGAAGGATGAAGAAAGACCTGCATATGTAAAGATTAATTATTAACAAACGCATTGTTAGTGCTTTTTTACCTCAATATGAGGATGATCTGTTGGAACGGGCACAAACTGGGGCAAGCTCTTGCTGAACCACATTGTAATATCTCTCTTCATGTTGATAGCAAATGGCTCAAAACCTTCCTGCAGTCCACAGATTGTAAAGTAACGCAGGCTGCTCACATTTTGCCCAAGGTTGATACGACCCACCTGGGACATACCCAGACTGCATACAGGGATGAAGCCTGGTAAGGAGAACAAACATATTATTCAAAATTCAATTCAATTCAATTTAAGTCAAGTTTTTCTACAGCGCTTTTCACAATAATGATCAAATATCAACACAATAATTATCACAATATTTATCAAAGAATCACATATCTCATTCAGATTCTTCTTGCGGTCTCTCACCTTCACCAATCTCAATGTCTTTAAATGCCATCTCAGATCCAGAGTCGCTGATGAGCATCTCTCCATTCAGAGTAAACATGATGTTCTGCTCCGTCAGGTCTATCATGCAGCCAACCACATCCCCAGACTGCCACTGCCGGCCAAACGGCTCATTTCCAATGTGCCAACGCTGAGACTATAAGTAAAAATCAGAAAATAATCCAATTAAAAACAGGACAAATTGTAGTACAAATTTTTTTTTTTTTAAGGGAAGATACTGCCGGGGAGTAGACTAATAAAAATAACTAATAATTAACCACCATACTTCCACAGTTGATTGATTACTTTAAGAATTGCAAACACTTTTTTTGTATAAGAAGATTTTTATTTTTATGTTTGAATATAAACATAAATAGTTTTATGTTTAAATATTTTAAATGAGGTCATTTTTAAATAAACACAAGTTGTTATTATTTTTTGTTATGAGTAATTATTATATAAAATATATTAATTATTTTCTTCAGTTTTTAACATTAGAATTCAAGATTTTGAGATTTGGGGTATCAAAAAATAAATAAATTGGGCTTTTTTTATTACTCTGCAATTCAAAATATTTTGCAAACAGTCAGAAAAATATGTATTTTCCAAATGTTTTGTAGAATAAAATGATGTAGGCCTATGTATAATCAAGCAAATTATGCATGAGCATATCCCGCTGCTGAAGTGGAAATATATTACTCAGTGCAAATAAAGTAATAAGCAGAAAAATGTATGCAATTTATATCTACAAACACAAATTGATAAAATGCAATAAAGGAAATACTGTGTAAGTGTATTTTGGATGTTTCCTATGCATTACACAGAAAAAAGATAAACCAGTAGGCCCAAAATCTCAAAAGGTGCATAAAAAACAGTGTTTTTGCCAGAATGTCTTACCTTAAAATCACATTGGTGTTGTGATAATAAGCACTAATACTTGTCTATGTTCTTATGAATATCTTTAAGACCATAGTGTAATGGTCCAAATAATGCTTGGTTTCTTAAAACAAGCCATTTAATTAAAAAGTTTCAGTACCTTAAAGCCATTGAACACATAGGCCAGGTCATCTGATCCCAGCTCTCTGTCTGCATGGACGCTTGGTCTTGCCCAGCCAACTCTCATCTCTCCCACTGTTACTGCCTCAAACTCAAAGTACCATTTACCCTGCGTCACAGCGTAGGATTTCTCTGCCCTGAACACACGGATCTTATCACTCCGGCCATTGCCACCCCCATGACCACCTGAAATAAATGACCACAGAAGCTTATGTGAGAAACAGTTTATAATAAATATACAAAACACATTGAGTTGAGTTGTACTTTATTGTTCTTTTTCAGGAAATATATCTTGCACATTTGTCTTAGACTCAGTATACATACAAAAAAAGACTGCATGTAACATTTAGCAACAACAATGGGATTTAAAAGGCCTTCAAGGTAATTGACCACTTAAAATGCTAATAAACACTGGTATAAATTACTTCTTGTAACGATTACTTCTACACAAAGGAACTCTGTATTGCTTCCCCGATGGCAGTACTTCATACATTGAAAATAAAACATGATTTGGATCATTTGCTATTACTTGTGCATTCCTAAAAACCAACAACTCATGTGTTGACTGAAGTGATGTATACTCTTTTACACCAATCACTTTCGTGGCAATTTTAACAAGACGTACAAGCTGTCTTTGATTAAACTGAAAGACTGCCATACCAAGCCTGCATACCATAATTTAGTAAACTTGGGGGTTAATTTGGTGGTGGACTCACTGCTCTCCTGGTCAGGTGGTTCAATGTTGTAGCCATAGCCAATCAGAGTCCGTACAGCAGCACATACAGTGTCACGATTGGTCTTTTTTGTCTTTTCATCAAGAAGAATGTAAGGCACGAGACGGGGGTTGCGCTTGTTCACAATATCCTAAAAAGTGGGGGAAAACAGAAGCAGGTGATGCAAAGCCAACAGAAAGAAAAGGAACTGAAATGCCCATTTCAAAAGGTTTTCTATATTTATTTATTTATATATATTAAATACTAATTTTATTATTTTTATATTTTCTAAATATTTTTGGAATGACTACTTATTTTAAATATTATAATTTTATTTTAAATATTTTTAAAACTAAATAACTAAGATGACTCACAACAAATGTTTCTGCTTTTGATTATTGTTTTTATTTTGTTTCTACTGAAAAAGATGTGTGGCTATACCTTAATGATGATTTTCTATATTTATATACTAAATACTAATTTTATTATTCTTACATTTTCTAAATATTTTTGGAATGACTTCTTATTTTAAAAGTAAAACATGAAAAATACAATAAAAACTAAATAACTAAGATGACTCACAACAAATGTTTTTGCCTTTATTTATTGTTGTAATTTAGTTTCTACTGAAAAAATGGTGTGGCTATACCTGAATGATGCTGTAGGTCCACCCTTGGCGGACACGGTCTCGAGCCCAGACGTTGTGTCCATTTTCAGCCAGTCTTTCCACAAGTGTGTTCTGATTCGGTGTGAGCTTCACATGGTTGAGATCCAGTGGAGCAGGTTTGTATCCGTTACATTGCATATACCTACAGTAATAATTAAACAAATACTAGGGTAAGTTCAGATCCTTACTTTACTCTCTATCATTTTGACATTTAAATAGATCGTTATTCCCAGTTGTTTATTAGCATACATTACTGTTAAAAAGGTTGGCATATAGCAAACCACAATAAAGTATGTCATAATGTAAAATATTACACTGATATTCATCTCCTTTTAAATTCTAAATAGCATCTACAGTTGATTCGCCCTCCTGTGAATTTCCTTTTCAAACTTTTCCCAAATGATGTTTAACAGAGCAAGGAATTTTTCACAGTATTTCCTATAATATTTTTTCTTCTGGAGAAAGTCTTACTTGTTTTATTTTGGCTAGAATAAAAGCAGTTTTAAATTTTTTTAAACTATTTTAAGGTCAATATTATTAGCCCCCTTAAGCAATTATTTTTTTTTTGATTGCCTACAGAACAAACCATCGTTATACAATGACTTGCCTAATTACCCTAATTAACCTAGTTAAGCCTTTAAATTGCACTTTAAGTTGAATACTAGTATCTAGTAAAATATTATGCACTGTCATCATACACTGTAAAAAATTATATGATCATTAAGTCATGACAACATAAGTTTTTAGTTAATTGTAACTTATTAAACTAAATTAATCATGTTCTAACTTAATTTTATAAGTTAATCAAGCTGTTTTAAGTCAGCCTTATATAATACAAGTTCAAATGACTCATAAGATTAATTCGATTCAGCCTAAAAATGTAAGGCAACCAGTATTTTTTTACAGTGTAGCAAAGATAAAAGAAATCAGAAATGAGTTCTTAAAACTATTATGTTTAGAAAAGTGTTGAAAAAAATTCTTCTTTCAGTTAAACAGAAATTGGGGAAAAAATATACAGGGGGCTGATAATTCAAGAGGCTTCAACTGTATACTGCCACTTCTGATCAATTTAATTCAACCTTGCTGAATAAAAGCATAACATTTTATGTCAAAGTATTTTTCTTAAAAAAAAATAGGGTGTGTATATACAATAGGGTGTAAAACACACTATTGTAAAAAATATACATACAAACAATTTAAACTTTATCACTTTATTAGTTTAAAATGTTTAGAAGTTCTTGGAATATTCTGTAATACTGACGTTTTAGGAAGTTTGATCTTCTTCAAGTTCTCCTCTGCTTTTTCATCGCCCATCCCAACATGACACCCTAAAGCCAGAAGGGTCCTGCAGAGACAATGCAGAGAAAAAGCGTTTATGTTTTTTTGCTTCTTAAACACAGAAGCAAACCTGTAAAAGCTTTATAATTTACTCACTTCAGCGTCTCTCCAGACATTGCCAGGTTGTAGTTCTTCTCAGGATCCGGGAGGCTCTGGAAGTCCACTAGACAGGGATGCAGCTTCTTGTTGTCATCACGAAACTGCAAGAGTGGGGACAAAACTGACATTCATCCATTCATTTTCCTTCGGCTTAGTCCCTTATTTATCAGGGGTCGCCACAGTGGAATGAACTGCCAACTATTCCAGCATATGTTTTATGCAGCGGATGCCCTTCCAGCCGCAACCCAGTTATGGGAAACACCCATACACTCTCAGATTCACATACACTATGGCCAATTTAGTTTATTCAATTCACTTATAGCACATGTCTTTGGACTGTGAAGGAAACGGAGCACCCGGAGGAAACCCACACCAACACGGGGAGAACATGCAAACTCCACACAGAAACGTCAACTGGCCCAGCGGGGACTCGAACCAGCTACCTTCTTGCTGTGAGGCGACAGTGCTATCCACTGAGCCACCGTGCCGCCCCAAAACTGACATTGTACAGTTTAAACACAATAAAACTGTCTTAACTGTGCACTTAACTAAAGGTCGCCTGAAATGCCATTAAATGCACAGCTTTTGTTTGATGTGTGATGTCAATTTCAAAGTTCTTTCAACTATGAAGACAGGGCGGGACATATTGTATAGACCCTCCCACTTTTCACAAATCGACAATAGCATTTTATTTATATCAGTCAGAGTCTTTGAGCTAAAGTGGATCTGCAAGGTGTGTGTACCTGGGTTTTTGGTATTGCTCCTTACATTGTTTTGACCAATAAAGATGCAGGAGTTCAGATCAACACTTTTCTAATATATGTTTAAAACAAGCCTCAGTATGATCATTGAGATGCATGTGATTGAGTCACTGATTTCAACCATGTCTTGTAGGAGGCGGGACACTTCAGATACTAGAGAGCATTCGATTGGTCAGAAGATCTGATGAAATGTTGAAGTGAATTGTGAGATCATAAATATCGTTGATTCCTATTGGCAGAAGTGAGTTTATATCTTCTAAATGTTTTTTGTGCTTTGTAGCATATAGATAACCTTAAGACTAACATACCAACACCCAAGAAACCTTTTAATTTGAATTTTAAGAGGACTTTAAAGGGATAGTTCACTAAGAAATGAATGTTCTGTCATAATTTACTCTACCTTTACTCTATGAGTTTCTTTCTTCTTTTGAGCACAAAAATGTTGGAAACCTGCAACCATTGACTTCCATAGTTTTAGTTTTTCCCTCTATGGAAGTCAATGATTAAAGGTTTTCAACTTTCTTCAAAATATCTTCTTTTGTGCTCAACAGGAAAAAAAAAAAACTCATGGTGTGTAAATAGCGAGTAAATGTTCATTTTTGTGTGAACAATCCCTTTAATATGATTCTTTTAGCCTTAGAATATATAAATACTTTATGTAATTTTTTCAGAAACTCACTAGTCCATATGTGTGAACTATCCCTTTAATATGATTCTTATAGCCTTAGATTATATTAATACTTTATGTAATTTTTACAAAAACTCATTAATCCATATGTGTAAACGATCCCTTTAACATGATTCTTATAGCCTTAGATTACTGTATATTAATACTTTAGGTAATTCTTTCAAAAACTCACTAGTCCATATGTCCAACCCTGTTCAATTCGAGTGACGGCCCACAGCTCATGGCTATTTTCGGCCAGTTTCTCTCTGATGCGCTCTAGATGTGGAGGAAGTACAATCTGCGGAAGTAATAGAGATGGCAAAATCAATACAGTAGATGTCACTTTATTTATACAGCCATCTAATTTTATGAAATCAAACCTGCACAGTGTCCACCGGACAGGGAGTGAAGGCAGTGTGGGAGAGAGACTGTGTCGGTCCCAGCAGGTTCCGGACCCCATCGTTGTCGTGCTTGTATTCTTTAATTGGTTCAATCCGCAGCCTGTCTTTGGGCAGAACTGCCTCATAGCACGGGGCATAACCTGGAGGAGGGAGGAATTTGAAGTCTCCATGTCGTCCGCCAAGGAGAAAGCGAACTCTGTAATGACAAAAAGAAAATGTAATTAATTTTTGCATTTTTTTCTTATTAAAATGGCATTTGTTGAAAAAAAGAGTAGTGGTTGAACAATATTGATTTTTAGGTCAAAGGTCAAAATAAAAAAGATGCCATGTTTTCTGACGTTTATCCATTATTTTAGACAACATAATACCAAATTTTTAATTTCAGATGTATAAAGAAATCAATATTGGAATTAATAAATTAAATAATTTAGATTTTCAATCACAACAAACAAAAACATTTGATATTTTCTTGTCATTTTCAGGCCAAAAAAAGTTCTAAATTTGCAAGAAAAGTTTTCAGAACAAAAATTTTACTAAATAGCACAGGAAAACACATGCATAACAACTGCAGAAATTAAGTGAATTTTATTTTAATTAACATTTAATTAATAAACAAATTGGAAATTAATATGAAAAATAAACTGCTGTGTAAAACATATGCTGGATAAGTTGGCGGTTCATTCCGCTGTGGTGACCCCTGATAAATAAAGGGACTAAGCCGAAGAAAAATGAATGAATTTCGTAAACCAAACATGTACTGTATATGAAAACAAAAGCTAATATAAGATTTCTTGAGACTTAAACTCTCAGACAGAACTTAAAATCTCAGGATCTCTCCAAAGTTTGTAAATTTAGCTGTTTATTAGACACTAATTAAATGATAAATGCACATTTACTCAATTTGCTGACACTGGTTACTAACAATAGTCAAGCAAACACTAATATTCTTTTCTGTTTACTTTCTTCTGTCTGATCATTTATTCGAAATATTAACAACCAAACTCTAAAATCTTACTTTATCCCAGCCGAGAAGCTGACCACGGGGAAGAAAAGACCATCCAGATTGAAGTTCTCGAACATGCCTTGAACAGGATGTCCATTAATCCGAAAGGAGATGCTGGGAACGCTCAAATCCAAACAGCAGCTCACCACATCCTCAGCCGAGAGAATGTGTTGGCTGGGTGACGTCACCTGACGCGGTACACGACCTGACAGTAGTGAATAATGCTATATTTCACAACATATTTCACATTGACCTTTTTAAAAAACAAAAATACTTGTGATAAAGTTCTGCCATTTACTGGGGTGATCATTTGATTGGTATGAAACTTTCATCAATTGTATTTCATTTCATCTTATTAAAAGGAAACATTTATTTTAGCGTTTAATTTTAGAATACAACAGAATTATGTGTTCTGGTATGGACGTACTGTATATGAGTTATTTTGTATGTATATAGTGAGAAATTTGTATGTGTGTAAGTGGTATTCTTTTAATTAGAATGTGACACTGCCTAAAAATAATGCATCACAATTAATGTTGTTTCTGATTAGACTTATCAAAGACTAATAATCCCCCCCCCCAAATTGCCATTGGTATCTTTAAAATAATAGTAGTATAGTTTTTTTTGGTTTGTTTTTTATTGCAGGTTCTAGATTTACATACAGATGTATTTTAGATAGGGTTTTCCACATTGGGTACAGAAAACAACCAAACATATGAATCCAGAAATTGTAGGGGAAAAAATAATAATAATAAAAAATAAAATTAATAAAACAATAAAAATAAATATGAAACTTACATTAAGGATTCAAAGACATCATGAGAACAATCAAAACAATACACTCATGATTGTTTTATATAGAATCAAAACGAAATCAGATAATATTAATTTGTTGCTTTTCTATTGCTATGCAATTGTGTATTTACTATTTTTAACCCATATTGTGTACATTGGATATTGCTGCTGTTTGAAAATGTTTTTATTGGTAACTGTTTTGTGTACTTTATAATTACCATTTTACTTGATCATGATAAATTTTATTGTTTATTGTTACTTTTATGTTTATTTGTGTGGTGATCTTGTGTCTGCTATTGCTGTGAATCAAATTGCATCTCGGGAACAATAAAGAAATTACTATCCAATCCAAACCAATCCAATCCACTACTTTTTTTTTTTTAAGCATAGTTTTCACATAAAAAACACAACCGTAGCATTATGTAAATAATTATCCATTTAAAGGGTTAAAATGTTTTAAATTAATGCATTTTTGTTAATTATCATCAGGACTGATGCAGGGGAAGAAATCTATGTCAGTGAGAGTGAATTATTTTTAAAATATGATACTTTTATGATCTTTTTAGACACAGACATTTTTGTCCTCTATGGGCCAATATGAAACTTTTTCAAGGGTTAATTCTCACCTGTCCACAGATTCAACCCATCGAAACCATAAGAGTGCAGATCATCTCCAACTCCATTGCCTCCCCATCCTTCTCCACCTCCGGGATACGGGCTGTAGCCCTCCGTCAAAGCCCAGCCAACACGAAGGTGAAACGGATGAGCGGTCAGGAAAGACTCCACATGGTCTACGATCAACTCATAGTACCACTTCTTATACTGAGTCGAGCCTTCACACGTGCCCAGAAATATGTTGGGTCTCATACTGAAAAAACACCAAACATGAGATTCAAAAGTGAAACAAAAAAAACTCCTTTTATTCTGGAGTATACAATATTTAAGTCATTTTCTTGATTATTGTAATTTCTGTAATAGTGTTGTTGATCTGAAAAATTCTAACTGATTACATGTACTTTTGCTCAAGTACAATTTAGAAGAAGAAACTGTACTTTTTACTTTTTCCCCTACAGTTTTGGTGGAGGATGCGGACATTTGTTTACTGGTGACACCTTTGATCAATCAGCAAAAAGGGAGGAAGATTTAATATATTATAGAATAGGGATTGTCTGTGAAGTAGTGGTTAGTAACGGAATGCGTTGGGGTTCTCATTCAGACGTGGATGAAAGACACCAGTGGATTCACCAAATTTGTGGTAGATTTGTGTGGAATCCCGTAGAATAGCTGGGTGTTTTTACGGTACCAATAATGATACAGATACGGATAACTGCGATCCAAGACCTGTAAAGAAATGATGCCAAGGTATCCATAATCCTGAAACAGGCCGTATCCTGAGCTGATGCTGTGGTGGTCATGGAGGAGGGGAGAGCATGATACTGATTCCTGAAAGACAGCAGTGACAAACAAGTCCCCGCTTGATCCAGCCTGATCACCCGCCAGTGACCTACTCACACCTGTAGTTCTCCACGATGGACATCCAGCGTTCTCCAGCCTCCGGCACCTAGACTGCAGCTCCACACAGGAAGTTTGGCCAGAGGAAAAAAATGGTCGTACCCAACAGAGCCTGGTTTCTCTCAAGGTTTTTTCCCTTCACTTCGTCAATTGGTGAAGTTTTTTCCTCACCACTGTTGCCACTGGCTGGCTTGGGACTTGTGGAGCTGCGCATCGATGGATTTGCTCTTCAGTGTTTGAACATTTAGCAATGAAATTTAAACCACACTGAACTGAACTAAACTGAACTTTAACTCTGAAATCTGGATTTTACTAGAACTTCTATGTTAAGCGGCTTTGACACAATCTACATTGTAAATGCGCTATATAAATAAACTTGAATTGAATTGAACTTGAACTGTAATTGAAAGGTGTACCTACTCCACCCAGAGTTAAGTTACTAAGTTGACATGTGTGTAAGAGTCTTGGAAACATTGTCACGGATAAAACTCTGACTGTTTTTTGTATTTAGTAGTGACTAAAATAACTCCTAGAGTGTAATAGTTCCACCACTGCTATCTTACTGCTTCACCAGACAAGGGCATGCCCACCTTAGAGTAGTTCAGTTTATTAGGGAAAGAAATAATTAAATAAAAATAACATTATAATAGGTATCCATTAGATAGTAGTGGCCACAAATATCAGATAAAAGACCTAGAAATATCAGGGCGAGGTTGATTGATCAACGATGCACCAGGAACAATCCCAAGAAAAATATGACCCTAACTGGTCATTTTTTGGTTCAAACTGTCTATTCCCCTACAGTTTTGGGCAAAATTTGAAATTTGGAAGAAATGTCATTAGCAGTTCATAGAATAAAACAAATATTCACATTTTACCCAAACCCATACCTAAATAAATCCCATAAATCTAGAGCATTTTAGTTTTTTTATTAATCGTTGGTTATTTTAATATATCAGCACATATAAATACAGTCTCAGCTATACAGTAGAAAATAATGGGAAATATACAAACAAGTAAACAGGATAATACAGTCAGGCTAGGAGCTAAATATGCACCATAGAATAGAAAATCAGGAGAAATTATTAATGTAATGCCAAAAAGGTGTCCATAGCTGCCAAAAACCTTTGATGTATGTCATAGGTGAGTTTCTCAAGTGGAAATAGCGTACACACTTGAGACAACCACATTTTAAAGGAGGGTACCTGAGGAGATGACCACAATAAAAGTATACATTTCTTTCCCAGATAAACCAAGATTAAAAACAAATGCTTGGTGTGGGAGTCCAACACATTCTCTACTCCACCACATAACAAATAAAATTCCAGAGAAAAACTACATTTTATCTTAAAGAGTCCTTGTAGAAAATGATGTGTTTTCTTCCAAAAAGAGATGAATCTAGAGCATTTTTAAGTGGTCTCTTAATTTCTACTTAGCTGTCTTTTAGTATATCATCAGAATGCACAAGATTGAGTGGAAATAAAATCTAGTGATGAGAATTTGATTTACAGCTACTATTTTAGTGACAAAAATAAGATTGTTTAGTTTTATGTTTTTATTTTCAGAAAAGTATTTAAATTAACATTCGATATTAAATAAGTTGTAAAGCATGCTTGCGATCTTTTTAGGAATGTATAACTTGTATTAATGGCTGCACGGTGGCGCAGTGGGTAGCAGGTTCACCTCACAGCAAGAAGGTCGCTGGTTCGAGCCTCGGCTGGGTCAGTTGGCGTTTCTGTGTGGAGTTTGCATGTTCTCCCCGTGTTAGCATGGGTTTCCTCCGGGTGCTCCATATCAAAATGAATGAATGAACTTGTATTATAATATATTTTGACTATTATATTCTGATGTTTTTGATCTTTGCCATTAAATTTTTTTTCGTTTTCCTCCTTTACCAAATATTTCATCACACTTTTATTTTTTCTAGGGTACATTTTCTTCTTCCATACTTATTTACAGTTTAAAGATGTACATTTTCTTTTACTTTATTAAAGTGTTTGTTTCCACTTAAAATCTGTAGTTTCGGTTGTGTATCATTTTTGAATACTTTTTACACTCCTCATTTTAATAAAAAATATACTTTTTTTTGTCATACTGAACCAGACCTGGTAACATAATTGATGATGTTGGTCTGAAGCAGAAGATCCCGTCCAGGAAGCAGGTTTTCAGTGATCAGATTCTGATTGGACCTCACGGCAACACCATTACACACACATAAAGAGCAGAGGACATCTAAAACCTACACAATAGAGAATGTGGTCAGTTACAGTTGAAGACTGCAGAAAAGCTTCAGCCTAGATGATGAAAGAATATCAACCTTGTGATTGCGTCCGTGTTTGTCCAAAAGTGCAATGATAGATTTGATGTGGTTTTCCTGGATGATGTTAAGCACCTCAGGGCTTTCAATTAGGATACAATAAAGCACCTCCAGAATACCTGGCAATTAAAATAAAGACATATATACATTACCATTAATTCACTTTGGGGTGAATAAGATTTTCCTGAGAATATATTTTTATTCAGCAAGGATTAATTAACACTCCAACTACCAGAATTATTTAACTATTAGAATTTAATTAGTTCTTGCTCTTTTTATTAAATTGTACCAAGTATCATTTTTGTCATATTTATTTGAAACTTATATTAGGGTTTAAAAAATAAGCTCTGAATGTCTATTATCATTTTTTATCTTTTTTGTAATATACATTCACCGGCCACTTTATTAGGTACAACTGCTCGTTAACGCAAATTTCTAACCACATGGCAGCAACTCAGTGAATTTAGGCATGTAGACATGGTTAAGACGATCTGCTGCAGTTCAAACAGAGCATCAGAATGGGGAAGAAAGGTGATTTAAGTGACTTTGAACATGGCATGGTTGTTGGTACCAGACAGGCTGGTCTAAGTATTTCAGTATTTCTCGATTGCTGCTGCGACATTCGGATGGTAGGGTCAGAATTTGGCGTCAACAACATGAAAGCATGGATCCATTCTGCTTTGTAACAACGGTTCAGGCTGGTGGTGGTGTAATGGTGTAGGGGATATTTTCTTGGCACACTTTGAGCCCATTAGTATCAATTGAGCATTGTGTCAACGCTGCAGCCTACCTGAGTATTGTTGCTAACCATGCCCATCTCCTTATATGTGACCACAGTGTACCCATCTTCTGATGGCTACTTCCAGCAGGATAACGCGCCATGTCTTAAAGTGCGAATCATCTCAGACTGGTTTCTTGAACATGACAATGAGTTCACTGTACTCAAATGGCCTCCAGTCACCAGATCTCAATCCAATACAGCACCTTTAGGATGTGGTGGAACGGGAGATTCGCATCATGGATGTGCAGCTGACAAACCTGCAGCAACTGTGATGCTATCATGTCAATATGGACCAAAATCTCTGAGGAATATTTCCAGTACCTTGTTGAATCTATGCCATGAAGGATTAAGGCAGTTCTGAAGGCAAAAGGGGGTCCAACCCGGTACTAGTAAGGTGTACCTAATAAAGTGGCTGGGGAATGTATAATAGTTTAAGAGCTAAAATAATTTTTTTGTTTTATTTGACCACAATGAAAATGTTGTTTATGACAGTCTAAATGACGTCTGCATTTTAATTATTTAATTAGAATGATAATTCTTAATTTTTCCAAGCTTCTGACTGGCCATTTGTGTCAAAAATGTGTTGTATGTATCAGTGTGCAAATATAAATTATGCATACACTTTATGCAAAACAATTACCATTAAAAGTACAGAATAGTTAAAGTTGTACTATTCATTTTAACCAGGTATTTGGATGATTAAATAAATACACATCAATCATACCAAAAATTAATTGTCCTAATTGTGTTTTTTTAATGACAAAGCCTCTAAAATCAATCCCAAAAGCCTTTATTTGGAGTCTAAATAAATTATTGCTTCCTACCCGAGGATGCCTCTAGACGATCCAGTTTGCTGACCAACCAGTCAAGATTATCACAGAACAAAGCACAGTTTGCCCTGTTTCCTCTGATCAGAGATGCTGAATAAATTTTACATGTTAGTTACATTTTCCTAACAACAGTACATCATTTTGAATTACATCATACAATCATGAGTAAACAGAGACAAACCTAGCAGCTCATAAAATAAGTTGACGATCTCTTTCCACGACTCGGCTGCGTCCTCTCCAGCAAATTCTGAAAAGTGTGCCGAAGTGTTGTAGACATTCAACCGATCAACACAGTCCAATACGAGAGTGATCATGCCCTGTGCGACAAAGCAGAAGGTGGTTTTGTGATTGTGCATTTACATTTATTTAGTTGTTGCTACATTCACTGAATGAAAAGACTGGAGTTTCCATATGCATTTTTGAGGATGTCTAACCTCCTCTTGGAAGAGATTCTGGCGGTTTCTTAAGGAGCGCAGTTTGGTCTGCTTTTCCTCATGTTCGAGCTCCTCTTCTGGGGGCCGGAAATAGAAGATCAGATCCTGCAATGACAGAACTATAGCGTCTAGAGGCAGAGAAGGGGACGGTCCTGGAGACTTACTCTTCCCGCTAAGAGAGTCCAAACCCCTGCAACAACAAGTAAATGTTTTTCAACCATACTATGATATTTAACGTTGATAAAACAAATGTTAAAAATTAAATCAGTTAAATCAGTGAAGGGCTGCCCCTAAATAGTTGATTGGTTAGTTAACATTCTGAGCAAAGATTTAACAATTAACATTTCCTAGTGAGATTACAACAATAATTTTTTTCACCTTATTTTTAAGCTTATCTAAGCTTGTATTAAACATATTAGTATGTATTGTTTTATGTGGGACTCTTATTTTGAAAATGGGAGAGGTAGTGAGACCAAAACGAAGTGTTCATAGGTCATCAGAATGCAAAATGTAGAATATATGAATACATTTATTTAGCTCTACCCCGAGCTGTTTAACTGTTTAGCTTTTGTTAGTTTAACGGCTATATTGTGAGATTTCCTCAATATGTTCATAATGAGACAGCAAACATGTAGACTGCTGAGTATAAGTGTTTAATGCATGTTTATGCATCGTGCCATATCACTCTACTCTAACTGTAATTTTTCTGTAGTGGAAGAAAGCCAATACACTTTATAAAACTCACCTGTTTGTGTAGAAGTTAATATTAATTTCTGCTTGATTTTTCACAAACACTAAACTTTAAAATACAACTAAAAAAATCTCTTTCTGTCCATTTTGTCAAGTAAAATGCTAATTTAACATCAGAGCAGAGCTAGCTTTTTATTCTAGGGGTAATTCCTGTGGTTATAAATGAGCATCTAAAACTATGTGTGGATTATTTTTTACTCACTTACGCCACGTACCTACCATACAATACAATGACACCTTTAAACTTTTATAAAAAAATCTTTAGGCAGAATGAAATCATTATTAAAGGGAACGATCACTCAAAATGAAAACTCTATTATCCTATACTACCCCTCAAGTTGTATCATTTTGTGTAATATGACTTTGGACATAAAGCTATATGCAGACATACTTAATGAACTGAGTGAAAAGTCCGGCCGTGTTGTAGATCATTCTGGCAGCCTGTGATTCAGCTGTCTGGGACCGAGCCACAGTCAAAGCATCATCCATGTGACCCTCCTGATGCAGGATAGCCTGAGGGAAAAAAACACATATTCACATTGACAAAGTCTGCGACCTGTGATATTTTATGTTTGAATTTACACCAGTAAGTAATTATTTTACTTTTTAACTGGTGTTTTATGCGCTTGATAGATGTTTTCGACCTTTGCTATTTAATTCTTTATTTATTTACTCATTTAGCAGATTATGTCCAAAGCGACTTACAAATGAGGATTAAAGAAGCACTTCAAATCATCAGAGAGTGGCAATATTTAAACACCATGAAAAGTTATTTGAATTTTTTTTTTCGCCTCACCCTGAGCATACAGAAAGGTAAGAGTGTGTCCAACAGGTGGTTTGACAAGCCCACTCACCTGTGTGGCGCACACTCAGAATTGCACAATGTTTTCAAAGAAATATGGGGGGCCTATATGAAGGTGTCTGGTACATACGGAGAGAAAAAGAGTGTGTCACCTACAGGTGATTTATTAAGCCTACTCACCGGTGTGAAGCACACTAAGAAACATGGAGTGTTAATAAGGTGTCTGGTGCATACGGAGAGGAGAGTGTGTGTCAGCTAACTGTTTATTTACCCCCTTTAACCAAACCTGTTTTACTGTGTATATCAAACAAACCTAAAAAAAATCATACTGTCCTCAAACTTTAGTGCACATTAGGCTAGTACTCATACCTTCCTCTTCAGTGGCCCCAGCCGAGCAGACTTGGCATCCACTGAGGCATATGTGAGCCACAGGCTTGTAGAGACGTGCTGCACAAAGCACATTGACTCGCCATACTTGATCTCTGGGATCCCCATTCCCTCCACATCACGTTTCTGAGCTACTTCTGTCTTCTCCTGCTCAGTCACACGACATTAGTTTGGAAAGATTCTCTTAAAAGAGCAACATCCCAAAGACAACAAGTTAGAACAGACCTTAGATGCACGAAAGCAGAAAGCTGATTGCTTCGTATTGGCTTTTTCCGGGTCCACAATCAGGAGTCCTTTCTCTTCGTCCAGACACAGATACCTGCCTGTTGTGATGTGGCGCACCCTGAAAGACTGACCCCACTTCATGTGGCTACCACTCCATCTGTGTACAAGGAGATTAAACATCAGTTTAGTAGGGCACAAGACTAGAGGTGAGATGGACCATGCACCTGTCAATTTTGAGATTTTGGGCTTTTGGTTATTTAGTATAATGGAAATAAAACATACAAAATGAACTTTTAAGTGTTTCTTTTATAGCACTTTATCAATTTGTCTGTAGGTTTCCATTACATTACAATCTTTTTATTTTTTTCTCCTTCATTGAGCCATAAATTTCCACTTCAGCAGCAAACTTTACAGTTACATGAACCAAACTTTACAGTTTTATTCATATCTGTATTTTGAATGTTTTTACAGAGGGATTTTCCCATAGATAATTTGCCTTATGATTATATACAGCATTTTATTCCAAAAACATATATGCTTTTTTCTGGCTGTTTGCAATATTTTCTGAATTATAAAGCGATAAAATAAGATTCTCAAAATCCAAGTTTCCAAATCCAAATCCAAACTTCATCTGATGTTCAGATATGTGTGCTAAAAATTTATAACAATTAGCCAATACTTAATTAAACAATGCTTCGTTTGCATACTTAATTATAACATCTTAGAAAACTTGATATACACAAAAAATATTTGCAATTCCTAATGTAATCAACTGGGGACGTATGGTGATAAATATAAGTTATTTTGTACTCAATTCACCTGCAGTGCTATGCATTAGGGCTATATAAAGAGAACAAACCCAATGCGAAGAGGCTCCAATCTCCAGAGAGATCTGGCATGGCTGCACACGGCTCCACCTTCATAGTGAGCATTTCTATTAAAAAAAAACACACACACACACACACAAACAATGCAAAAGGAGTAAAGATTGTTTGTGTTGTAGATTAACTGTTTAATTATAGTAGCATATGGCTTTAAACTGTATCTCACCGTCTCTGGTCGTCGCCTTGCTCAGCACCAGGAATTGTTAAACACTCATCCATGTGCCCGTGGAAAAGACGAAGAACATGTCCTCCAGTCAGAAACCCTTAATAATGGAAAACATTAGCTGTAAAGACGCTGAACAAATTTAAACTAGCAATTTTAATGATGCATATTAATTATGGTTGCATAGTATATTCTGGTATTACATGTGAAAATAAGCAAATGAAGCAGTATATTAGTATGCATTAGTATTTTTCAGTTGTAATACATCTTTTTATAATGTAATATTACAAAATATTTCTTATTTGATTTTATTCAGCAAATTAGTCATTAAATACTCTATGTATATAACAGGCATATACTAGTACGCATATATATCAAAGACAAAAATGTTTTTAAAGCATCAAATCAATAAAAGTGTAAAATCTATAACAATTTTTCCATGTATTTGAATGTGTCATGTTTAATTAGACTTTTTCTTTGTTTACCATGATTTACAGAAGACAATAGGATATATACATTTTCATTTAGTCATTTGGTAGATGGTTTTGTCCAAAGCGACTTACAAATGAGGAGGCATTTATTCAAATTCTACTGACTTATGGATCACAACTTTTGCATGAGATGCAACATTTAAAAATGAGACCCCAAATGAATATGAAATGTCCCAGCAATCAAAAAAGTGGTGTTTTCAGCTTACCCTCTGCCAGCTCACAGCCTGAACAGACTGGGTTCATGTTCCAAAGGGTCTGCATGAAAGAAGCGTCCACCATCAGGTCTCCGCTGGCATAAGAGAGGTGCTGTTGACGGGACAGATGTTTCAGGCAAATATGCAACATTATTCCATTCAAAAGGGACTGTGTTGATTATATACACAAGTCTTACCAGATATCTCTCAGAGGACACGCTGACCAGAATAATATCATCGCCCACCCTGACCTTCTCACCCTCTGATCTCTGCTTGGATGCAGGGTGAATTGTCCACCAACAGGCCTCGCCTAGAAGGAGACGGGCATCTTATATTGAGATATCCCTTTACGTGCACACTGTATGTTTGTAAAAGCGATCGAATGGAAATCAGACACCTGTGGAGTCCTCCTGCAGGCCCACATCAAAGGCCAGTTTGTCTGTGAGGGATCTTGATGTGGTCAAGCAACTAAGGTACTGCAACATGTGAAGAGATGGCAATCAGAGAAAATTAAGATATTTAATGTTTTTTTTTTACAGTGTTGCTAACGGAACACAACTTTTTTTGGAAACAGTCTCATTTTACAAGTCACAGAGGGTTAAACAGTCGAGTTTTACCATTTTTGAATCTATTCAGCCGATCTCTGGGTCTGGAGGGAGAACTTTTACCTTAGCTTAGCATAAATCATTGTATCAAATAAGATCATTAGCATCTTGCTTAAAAAATAATTTTCATATTTAAAGCTTGACTCTTTTGTAGCGACATTGTGTACTGAACGAGATGCTAATGGTCTAATCTGATTCAATGATTTATGCTAAGCTAAGGTAAAAGTGCTCAATTATTTTAATTATTATAGTCTAAAATACAGCCCATTTATATACTCCTCAGAGGTTTGACCCACCATGCCAGAGTGAGTGTGTCTGAGCAGAATTGCGTGGCCATACAACAACGTGCGGTGGCCTCCTCCTTGTGAAGACTAGAAAGGCAGAAAAAAACAATTACGAGATGCAGACATCTACTTTATTATCTGCCATTATATTTCAAACTCCATCAACAGACATACTGTATCCAATCTCACATGAAAATTAGGTAGTACATTGACTAGGTAGTACATTAGGCAGTACATGTTTTAAACATATTTTGAGACCCTTTAAAACAAGTATGTCCAAAATTGCAAGAATGAAATTAATATGCAACCTATTGCAACTGCTATTTTCAAATTCTATCTAGTCTAACCACAAACTAAATAATTTTCAGCAAGGGATGCACAATATAGTATATCGGCTGCCATATAGGTACTGGCCACATAGGTAAGTCTTATATTTAATGTCATTGAACCAATAAGAAAATAATATTTCCAAAAATTATTTGTTCAGAATTATTTACATCAAGACTTGTATTATGCGCTGCATATTTTGGTTATCGGCTTCCAAATATAAAAAGTTATCTGTTACTGTATTAGCCAAAATTTCCACATCAGTGGCTGCATCCCTAATGTCTATGAAACTACAGTAACAAAACTGGATTGAAAAAGGCCTGTAATGTGAGGTAAAAACAGTAATAGCAATGAGCATAACTAATCAAATTAATTTCAAGACATAAACATACCCATTTATCCAAATCGACTGCCTAAAACAACAGAGAAAACAAGGGAAGGAGAAGAAGAGATTGTCATAGTGGAGTGTGAAAAGTTTTTGGGTCATAAACGTACATTTTTATAGATAGCAATTCATAGGCAACAGAAATAATTTTTATTAGAACTGAGTTAATGTCAACTGATATACATTTTTTTTTTTTGTATTTTTTGTGCCATGTTGCACCAGCACCATGTGTACTTTGAAGGGATGGTTCACCCAAAAATGAATATTCTGTCATTATTTACATCATATCCTCCAATGGATCTAAACTTTTTAGATTTTATGACTTTATGTCTTGAAGAATGTTGGAGAAACCTGCTATTGGCTTCCAAAGTAACTTTTTCCTACAATGGAAGTTGTGGTGTCTGATTGTTTTAATGACATTAATTGTACAAGACACAAAACTGCACTTGTGTATTCGGATGTTCCTATGCTTAAGAAATCTGAAATTAGGGAGGAAACGAAACGCAAGAAGAAGGAACGGCGCCTCCGACAGAGAATCCATCGGTCAAGTGGACTATCTGGAAGAAATACGGGAACTTTACCGCCAAAAGATGAGATGATTGTCCAGCTGGAATGCCTGGCGGTGGAGGAACAGCCCTAAAACTGTCCAAGTGTTAATTAACATGTTTTAGACATATATTAATCTATACATGTTCTAGATATATTACTAGCTACCTTGACATAGACTATTTAGCAATATATCACTTATGCAACGTATAATTTCAAAGGCTTCACCTGTGTTGAACAGTATAAAAGGCTGGAATATACAAACCAGCATTGCGCTTCTGACTTCTACACTGAATGTCGTAGGCCCTTTATTCTCAACGGAGGATAAAGTAAAGGATTTTGTTTTGTTATTGTATTTGTGTTTATTCTTCTTTTTCACTGGATTTTATTTTGTTAATAAAAGTATATTTTATTAATTTTCTTCACTGGAGTGGACATTGACTTCATTCGCAGAACCCATCAAAAGTTACCTGTTGTGGTAAAGTATGAATCTGATTTATTCTTTGAACAAGTGTATAAAAGATGGTCCTAAACAAAACTCTAGCTAAGAAATATAGCCAAGAGAGGATTCTGGTTTCTTTATTTAATAAGGGTATTAGATAAAGGCAATCCAGTACAAAGTCAATGGCTGTTTTTTTTTTTTCTTTCCCCAAAATTCTTCAGTATATCTTATTTGGTGTTTGGCATAAAAAGTTAGAAGGACTTGAATGTGAGTTAAATGGTGAGGACATTTTTGGGTGACCAATGAGCCCATTCCTGATGTATGTGCACTGTACAAACCTCATTAAGCTCAGTTGTGTTAGCCAGCATCTCCTGCAGGGCCCGCACAGATAAAGACTGCTCCAGGATAAAGCAGCATATCGCCAGATCAGGAGGAACATTCTAGAAGGACAAAATTAAGCAGAAAACTGGTAATCTGTACAGTATCATACATACAGTTTTTTATGATTTCAGAACGCCGTTGCATACCTGGGCATTGGATGTGGTTTCTAAAAAACACAGGCGATTCCCAAAACCCTCACAGGACAGACAGAGTTTAATCTGCTCCTTCAGGATAGTAGCTGTGCACTGAAGAACCACCTGGTCATCCTACAAAGAAAATGGATGTAAGACTTTTAAAGAAGTCTAAACATTAAAGGGATTGTTTACCCAAAATTCAAATTATGTTGCCGTTTACTAGCATTTAATTTCAAAACTATATGACTTTTATCTGTGGAAAACTAAATATATTTAGAAAATATATTCCGTGTGATATATACTCTATGTACCAAAAAATCATATCTGACATGTTTAGAACAAGACACATAAAAGATTTAAGGATCATATAAATACAAATTAATTGTAATTAAAAATGTATATGAACACTTATTCGTATTGCTTATGTATAGATTTTACAGTGAATGAGGATGGAATTTTTCTTCACTCTTTTTTGACATATTTTATCACAAAGGTTATTATAATATTTAAGTAGACTTGTATAATATGCTTTCTATTCGTACAGATTCATTTAGACTCAAAAATGGGCCGTCTAGAGCAGTGGTTCCTAAAGTGGGCAAGAAGGGGGGGTTAGGGGGTCGCTTGATGTTAAAAAAAGCCATCAGCCGTTACATTTTTTTTTCCATTGGATTGCGACCCCTGGGGTGATTATGTTATAATAAAGACACAGCAATAGCGTCAGATGCAGCAGATTGATTTTATGGCACCAGGTTAAACATTCTGACACCTTTATGGAACTCAACATACATTAAAAATAAAGGCCACGACTGAATATAGAGGGGGGCGACGCGGTGGCGCAGTGGGTAGCACGATCGCCTCACAGCAAGAAGGTCGCTGGTTCGAGCCTCGGCTGGGTCAGTTGGCATTTCTGTGTGGAGTTTGCATGTTCTCCCCGTGTTCGCGTGGGTTTCCTCCGGGTGCTCCGGTTTCCCCCACAAGTCCAAAGACATGCGCTATAGGTGAATTGGGTAAGCTAAAAATTGTCCGTAGTGTATGTGTGAATGAGTGTGTATGAATGTTTCCCAGTGATGGGTTGCAGCTGGAAGGGCATCCGCTGCGTAAAACATATGCTGGATAAGTTGGCGGTTCATCCCGCTGTGGCAACCCCAGATTAATAAAGGGACTAAGCCGAAAAGAAAATGAATGAATGAATGAATGAATATAGAGGAAGGTCTCAGAGTGACATTCTCCAAAATTAAACAAAGAATAGATTTGGGCCAATTGGTGTATGTGCCCTGTTGCATGCAAGGTTTGTATATTTATAACCACTTCAGAGGATATTGGTGGTCGCGAGTAACTAGCATTGTTATTTTGGGTGGGCTGAAAAAACATTGACTTTGTTTTTGATTTTTGTTGAACGATGCATTTAACATAGCATTTAACATTCGGCCCAAAAGCTGGCCAAAATGAAATCTTTAATTATTTTATTCAATGGCTGCACAATCTCAGGTTAATTTTACACAATCTTATAATATTGACTATATGATGATTTGTTGATAAGGAGAGCACTGGGAATAAATGCCTCAACATTTGTTCTTTTGGAATTGTTGAAATCCAATTCAACTCAGTGATGAATATTTGATTTGATTTATTTTAATTCGAACAAAAAAATCATACACTTAAAACAATTCAAAATACATTTCATCATGGTCGAAATGAAGCGGGATGAAGCACAAGCGTATTATTTTCCCCACCCCATTACCACACACATCATTTGTCTATTACTTCAACTTATTTCTTCTTTTACTCTTCTTTTTACATGAGACATTTTTCATCCTTTTGGCATCTTTTACATATTATATAGCTAATTCACCATTTGTACGTTTCCTTTTTGTAGCACAGACCCAAAACATACGTGGTACTGCAAACAGCCATTAACTGAAATTTCATCTTACCTTTCTCATTTTGTTCTTTTTTTACAATCACCTCTATTCGTCAACAAATTCCTTTAATAATACATTTTTATACATTTTTCCTATTTTTACAATCACCTCGATTAATCAATATATTCAATATATGTACTTTTATACAACTTTTTACATTGATTACTATGCTGACATTGTTTGAGAATCTGTTCCAGACTGTTCCAGAATATTAACTGAAGTCATCATTGA
This sequence comes from Danio jaintianensis, assembly GCA_903798115.1. Classification (NCBI taxonomy): domain Eukaryota; kingdom Metazoa; phylum Chordata; class Actinopteri; order Cypriniformes; family Danionidae; genus Danio; species Danio jaintianensis. Next base: position 8,540,303 of record CAIGQV010018202.1, read on the forward strand.
TTTCTTTACAACAGCATGTCCATAGCACACATTGCTGCTACATAACCTGGTATTTGTAACCTTGATCAGAGCAGCAAGAACCTAATCCTAAATGTGGCTCAGGTTACAGTCAAAACACATGTGCAGAGGTTTAGATGAGATTACATGTATTATGCAGTGGCAGTGCTACTCATTTTAACTCTCCAACTCCATTTCCACACTGTATATAAGCTAACCTCAGAAAAGACTTAAAGGTCCCGTGAAGTGCTTTGAAATGTGCCTTTTTTTTCTATGTTTGTCGTAATTTCAAGTGAAAAATGAAGCAACGGTGGGACAGAGTAGCTCCTCCCCTTTTAAAAAAACAGCCAATAGCCCTCATTCTTGAGGAGAGTGGTTGAGCTCAAGTGCATCAAATGAAAAGCAAATGAAAAGTCTCTTGAAGGGGACGGAGCATGTCAGATACTAGAGAGCATTTGATTGGTCAAGATTTTATGAGAAACTGAAGTATGGTGTGACATCAAAAAAATCGTTGATCCATTTAGGCAGAAGTGACAAACTGCAAATTTTCGATGTTAATATCTTCAAAATGCGAATTTTGTCACTGTTTTGGAGCACAATAGTTTATAATAAATATCCTTACGACTAACACACTGAAACTAACATCTAAAAAAAACATTATATATATTTAATTTATGGGACCTTTAGGAATAAATAACCTCATAATTGATCCACTGATTCAGTTCAACGTATATGATGTGTTGTATGAATATGCAATGTTAAATGTAACATGAGCATGTCTTATGGACAAATTTGGACAGGTCATGTCCTTGACAGGCCTGTGTAATGGTGTATTATGTATGTAAGTGTGTCATCTGCTGAGATATTCCAGGGCTGGAATGTTACCCATCGGCCCGTGCAAAACCCTGTTCACAGTGACACATTCTGCCAGCAACCTGAGATCCAGAGCTTCTGTCATGACAATATAGTCATTGTGAGTCATCTGAATTGAACAAACATGCGTTTATCAATTATATGGACGGCACAAGCAGTGTTAAATCAATGAGAGACATAAGTATATTTCATTTGTACTCATCCCACTGAAATACGTGAAGTTTTATAAGTTTAGGGGCAGTAATTTTTATTAATGAGAAAAAGAAACTTCATTCATTCACACTTATTCGTTTTCCTTCGGATTAGTCCCTTATTTATCAGGGGTCGCCACAGCGGAATGAACCGCCAACTTATCCAGCATATGTTTACACAGCGGATGCCCTTCCAGCCACAACCCAGTACTGGGAAACACCCATACACTCTCATTCTCACACACACACACACACACACACATACACTACGGCCAGTTTAGTTTATTCAATTCACCTATAGCACATGTCTTTGGACTGTGGGGGAAACCGGAGCACCCTGAGGAAACCCACACGAACACAGGGAGAACATGCAAACTCCACACAGAAATGCCAACTGGCCCAGTCAGGACTCAAATCAGCAACCTTCTTGCTGTGAGGCGACATGGTAGAGTAGGAAACATTATAAGTCAAGATTTTAATTGAATATTTTTTGTCTATAATGGGACATTTTAGATATTACAAAGTGCTGTACAAAGATATTTTACAATAATTCGTTTTTATTTATTATGAGATCTGGAAATCAGTCAATGAAGGTTCTTTACTGGTGTCTCCAACAATCAACTGTAACATCTATATAACCTTTTTATTTATAAAAGATTCTTAAAATCGTTCAAATGTTTCTTTTAAGAACTGTTCACTCAAAGTTGCACCATATTGTTTTTTGTTTTTTTTCGGGGGTTAAAGTTCTAAAGAGTTTTAGATCAATTTCAGCATGTCATGGATCACTGTTGGACAGTCAGTGACCCAATTTCAGTATTGCAAGCCTTAAATTATTTTTCAATCAGCTTTCTCCTCTACTTGTCTCCCCCAGCCTCCTCCTCATTCTCTATCCCTCTATTTCAGGGTATAACACCTGCTGCTACATGCACTTTTACCAGAGCAAGAAAGCAGCAAGTCACACACACTAAAAAGTGTTTACTGGAAACTAACCCATATTACTAGTGATAGTCAAAACTAAAGAATCACTAGGGATGATACCTGTAACATAACAATAAAGCGTTTATTTCTAACAATGATTCTGTGCTTTTTCTCTAAGTCTTCTGTTGCCTGATTAACATGCCTGAACTGCCTGAACGATGCACGGATCATTCAATATTCTCACAACGGTTAACATTAATTTAAGACATAACAAATACTACATTATGGGCTTTTTAACATAACTGTGTGTCTGATTATTCAAGTGCAATAAGAAGCAAAAGAGAACTGTATTTGCTATTGCATGACTTCTGTGCAGGAGCTTCAGATGTACAGTAGTGCTGCATTATATAAAAACTACATTGGGCTCGTTTCACAGCTTATTCTCAATGCCATTCAGGCTTTAAAATAGAGTTTTGCTATGCAGACATATTTACAAAAAGCTAAATATACCATTTAGCAAATGTTTTATAACATTATAAAGACAGTCAAGTCAAAATATGTATTCATACCGGCTACCCCTAAATTAAGTACTTGCCTTAAATTATAGTTCTGTTCACTAAAAATATTCTTCAACTAATTTAGCTGCTTTTCTTTTACTAGTTTAACTGATTAAATCAAAATGTTTAACAAAAAATACATGTTTAATATATATATATATATATATAAGGGGTGTCAAAATTAATTGTTTCTTCTGTGCACCGCGATGCAGACGCGGACAATTCGGTATCGGTTCAGTATAGATCCTAACCGGTTATTACGTACTGACGTCATTTATCTCATATGCGTTTTATTGCGGTACCTTACTATGGCGAGGGAGGCGAGCGTAAGTAATTAAAACACTCCAACTTCTTAAAAAAGCAGAAACTCTGCACAATTCACTACGTGTGCATTCGCAGCACAGTTTTTCACTGACACTAGCGCGTGTCTGCAGAGCGAGTTTTCTCCTGATATATCATGATACATCTATCATGGACCAGCTGTGATCGCAGCTGCCGTTTATCAGTGTCACTCATCAGTGAACAGCCCCAGAGCGTTAGAGCCAATCCCAGCCTTTTCTGTTGAGCACGTGACCAACCATAGGGGTGTAAGAACTCGCTCAACAATGCTCAGAAAGCGAGTGGGATATATACATTTGTTTATTTGCTATAAATGCTCATGTTGTTCTGTGCATGTACTTGAGTTTTTAAAGGTATAGTTCATATATCTGACTGTTTGTATTAAAGGGCAAAATTGTATTACAAATAATATATAAATATATGTATACATTTTAATACAAGAATTCTTGTGCTGTGAAGTAAAATATAAAATTGTGTATAGAAAGCATCGTCAATGCACAAGAGATATTGAATTGAACCGAATCGATGGCATAATAATCGGAACCGAACCGTGAGACCAGTGTAGGTACAGACCTCTAATATATATATATATATATATATATATATATATATATATATATATATATATATATATATATATGGTTACCTAAAAAATCTAATTAAATAAGAATAAAAATTAAATAAAAAATCATAATAAGAATAATTCAATCTAATAAGAATTTGAATTTAATAAGAAATTAAATCGGGCGTCCCGGTGGCGCAGTGGGTAGCACGATCGCCAGCAAGAAGGTCGCTGGTTCGAGCCTCGGCTGGGTCAGTTGGCATTTCTGTGTGGAGTTTGCATGTTCTCTCCGTGATCGCGTGGGCTTCCTCCGGGTGCTCCGGTTTCCCCCACAAGTCCAAAGACATGCGCTATAGGTGAATTGGGTAAGCTAAAATTGTCTGTAGTGTATGTGTGTGAATGAGTGCGTATGGACGTTTCCCAGTGATGGGTTGCAGCTGGAAGGGCATCCGCTGCGTAAAACATATGCTGGATAAGTTGTAGGTTCATTCCGCTGTGGCGACCCCTGATTAATAAAGGGACTAAGCCGAAAAGAAAATTAATGAATGAATTAAGAAACTAAATCTATATTTAAAAAAAATAATAATAATAATTCATTTCAGGATATATTTCATTTTCCGTAGTATTAAAACGAAAATAAAAACTATAATAAAAAAAATCATAGAATCTGTAGTAGTGAATCTGAATCTGTAGTAGTGTATGGACATTTAAAAAAAATTATATGTATATATAATGTCTAAAACACAACTTAAACAGAAAATTTAACCATACAAAATATTCATAAAACTGCAATAGGCACTCAATGATACTTAAATCGATCTTCAAATTTCAAGACTGCGATAAAAACCGAACCTATGCCCCCAGTTTGAGGTGTAAAACCATATTTCAACAGTTAATTAACATTCGCAAAATGTTCAAACAAAAAAAAGCTGAAAAGCTCTAGAGGCTGTCATAAAAGTAGGGAGGGGGACGTGTAATAGACTTTTTAAATAGACTGTAACAAACAGCTGTTGGTTCAAGACCCGCCAGAAAGCTGTTAATCCCATCTCTGTATATAGACTCACAGACAGCAGCTTCGCAAAACAAAAACAGCACAGAACTAGTTGTCTCACTCTATACTTCAGCATCGGACCAACTCAAAACTAAACCCTTTCAATGCATTAATCGCAGAATAGTTTTAGGTCTTGTAAGTACATGTTGACATAACCCTAACACCGCCGGGTCAGGCATTTACAACACAAAGGTCAAAGAGGAACTTCTCTCTCCATAAAAGTCTGACAATATGAACTGTAGACAACCGCAATATCGGGCCTTTTTTTTTTAGGCAAATTGTAATTAGTCTATGATCTAGATACCTTGGCAGTATGTTGCAGTCATGCTTCTGTGCACTGTTCCAAGTGTAAAGTCCCTTTTCAAACAGTGACAATCCAACCTCTGCACTGCACTATATATAAATAGACAACAATGCCAGCAAATCCACACACCTGGTCATGTCACTCCACATCAAGAAACATCCACGCAAAATGCAATCAAAATGTGGTCCGCTTCAACATTACCAACATGCTATGTGCTATTAACTGTTGCTATTACCAACATTGACATTTATACTGAACTGAACTGAATTGGTTTTAATTGAACTAGAACTACACCAGCATTCTGCCACTACTTTCTGAATGTTCCACAATCTGAAATATTGTTATGGCTTTTTATTGTCTTTTCTTTATCTGTGTTAAGCTGCTTTGACACAATCCACATTGTATAGAGCGCTGTAGATTGAATTAAATGTGTAGTTCAGGATTCATAGACTTTTAAACAATGAACTTCAATTATAATCCAGTCAGATTCATTCATTAAAACTCATTATACCTCGCTATAAAATGTTCCAAAACTCCGATATTTACTAGTTGTCAAGTGTGTAAATCTTATTAACTAAGCATTTTTAAACCACTTAGAAGTAAGGTTTTCTCAAGCATAACTCACGGTTCGTAGGAACTGGATCTCCTCTTCTCCCTCTGCTCCTTCTGCCATGGTGTAGGAGATCTACAGGAACCCACAGCAGCAGAAGTAAGATGTGGTTTCCTCGCTTTCCTTCTTCCCGGCTGGGACAGATCCCAGGTTCAGGTTCCTCGCTTCTCTCTGTTCCCCGGACCGCAGGCTGCCTGTGGGTGAGAGAGGACTGAGTCTCCAGCTCTGGTGAATGTGGCTCAGAGAGGTTAATAGGCAGCTCCACTTTCCTTCCAAAGGGGAGGAGCAGCGGCCTTAGAAAACAAATATTAGCACGTTTAAGATACTACAAAATAAAGGATAATGATGAGTGTTGTCATCTTTTTTGTGATAACAGTTAGTTGGATAGTTTAATAATCTCAGAGGAAATTCATTAATCCAAAAATAAAGCAATATGTTAATACTTCATAAATGAAGCAATTAAATAAGTCAAAACTTTAAACAGTCTAAGCTATCAATGAGTTCAAAGTACAAAAAAAATAAAATTATGTATGATATAAAAACAGTGTGCGTGAATTAATGTTGTATCAGGGTTCATACACATTTTCATTCATTTATTCATTTTCCTTCGGCTTAGTCCCTTATTTATCAGGGGTCGCCACAGCGGAATGAACCACCAACTATTCCAGCATATGTTTTACGCAGCGGATGCCCTTCCAGCTGCAACCCAGCACTGAGAAACACCCATAAACACTCATTCACACACACTCATACATTACGGCCAATTTAGTTTATTCAATACACTTATAGCGCATGTCTTTGGACTGTGGGGGAAACCGGAGCACCCGGAAACTCTTCACAGAAATGCCAACTGGCCCAGCCAGGACTCGAACCAGCGACCTTTTTGCTGCCGCCATACACATTTTTACTACTAAAATTCCATGACTTTGGCCCAATGTTTCATGTCTACAATATGTGTTAAATAAGAAAAAAAATGCAGATCCAAATTTATTACCGCATATTGTAAAACACGCAACAATCTATTTAGTTTCAATTTATTTTTAGACATGTAAAATTGATTTAGATTACACATCACTAATAATGTATGTGATTGGCCAGTAATGACAACTAACCTATATTCAAGTATACAGATATTTGTTAAACAAATGTCTATGAACATCCATTTTTCTGTTTTTCCAAAACTTTTCCATGCATTGGAAAATGCCATGTCAAAATTCCATAACTTTTCCAGGTTTTCCATGACCGTATGAACCCCGTTTTATTTAATCATTGTTAATGTTACATTTTCTAAAGCTCTTTTTTCAAAATTCTAAATAAAGAAACTAATAAATATTTCATTATAAAAAACTGTGTTGGAATTTAATTGTAAGATCAAAACACAATAGATGTTTACCTGATATACTCTGCAGAATCACCTTTTATCTCTAATAGTTCATTTAAGGATCGGGTGTCTCCTTTCTTAGTCAACTCTGCTCTGATTGGTCAGATGGCCCAATCTCTAGTTTCTGGTTGGCTGCTTATCGTGTCAAAAGAAGTGATTGGTCGTTCTTGAACAATTTGTTCGTTTTGTTCCCTTTTTGATTTGTCTATTGTCTTTGAGTCAATTGTTCATCACATGAAAGACCTATAAGACTATGCAGTCAGTCAGAGGGGGAACAAAGTTGTTTCTAATTTATTTGGCACCCAGTAGTGTTCTTGGAGCTTTGTATGATTATAGTTGAACCACTGACGTCACATGGAATGTTTTGACAAAGTTTTTGGATCCTTTTCTGGAGCACCTCTGCCTTTGGACCATTACTGCCTATGGAGAGCCAGAGCAAAAATATCTTCATTTGTGTTCCAAAGATGAAAGAATATCTCAGGAGATTGGAACAACATGAGGGTGAGAATTTTCATTTTTGGGTGAACTAACCCTTTAAAGTTTGTATAAAAAAAAAAGACAAAAACACGCACACACACACAATATGAACACTTCCAAGAAAAAAAAAAAAAAGATAAAAAAACACAAAAAAAGTGAACTATTAAAACAGATTTTATTAAGAACAAAGATAATTTGTGACAGCTCACAAACGTAAAACACAAATAAAAGCACTGTTCCATAAATAATAATTAAATATATTCAAATAAATTCAGATCTCAGATGTTGGGAACTGATATTTAAACAATAAAAACGAAAGAACTGAATTTAAAGAGGTAAGGGGTTCCAAGCAGACATGCGCACCTCATGTGATGGCCAACGTGGAGAGTCTCTATAGCGCCTTCTGGTGATCGAACGCTTGAACTTAAAGGCTGGAGGGGAAAGATCAAAAGGCAATCGGTTACTTCTGTCATCTTCAGAAATCACACCATCTTGTGCCAAAGAAACGAATGGTGGAAAATCAAATGGAGGAGTGGTGTTTAGCCATGAGGGGCTTTCTCTGTCATTTTCATGCAGAGGAGAGATTTGATCTTTTCTTAAGTCTTCCACTGATCTTGTGTCTCCAAACAGATTCAATGGCACCATCTGCTGAAAGAACATTGGAGACGCAATATCTGGGGTAAGAACTTCTGCACGAACATCTGTATCTTGACAATCATCTTCATCCTGACAACCAATCTGGCACTTCTGATCCAATAGTTTGTGAAGATAAAGCTTATTTTGGTCAGTTTTCTTGCACTGAAACTTGCATTCAGTTTTGTCAGATGCAGACAAAATCAGATCTTGGTTTGGGTTTCCCAATGAAATTGGAGAATCAATGTCTATTTCATTTGTCGGTTGAACTTTAGGGGAGTTTTGTGGCTCCTTACATATATCCTGATTAATTAAATCACTGATCGGCTCATGATCAACTGACTCCACTCCAGAATCCGGGCTAGCATTGCATAAACCAACGTAAGCTTGATTTGTCGGTGGAGATCCCACTGGATCCTGCTCTGCTTGTCTCTCTGGTACCCCATCATGACTGATGGAGCGTCCAAACCTCCGAGCACCTTGCCTCTTAAGTCGTGCTGCTGCCTTTTGAATGGATTCCTGTGGTTTGTCTCGAAACTGAGGTGCTGCACGGGAGGTTCGGAGCAGCAAGGTCAAAGCACTAAAACCTCGAAGTCGCTCAGCCATGGACAAGCGCTGATGGGGTCGTTTAAAACCAAGAGTTGAATCTGCCATCTTGTCTTGTTTATAGTTTTTCAGTGTTTTAACACTTCCTTTTGCCTCTTGTGCTTCTTTGCTACCCACCTTCTTCTCCACTCTAACATTGTCATGTTCATTTGAAAGAGTAAGACTTGCGAACATCGGCCAGACATTGTTATCCATCTCAGTTTCAGCTCCAACAACTTCCTTTTCTAAATCAGCCATTTCATGAGTACATGACTCCAGTGTCACCTCAGGCAAGCTTATGGATCTACGAGGACGAGATCGGTTCTTAAAGCTGTTCTTTACTTTTTTGGACTCTTTCCGTCGTTGCACTTCCAGCTGCTTCACTTCTGGCTCATTCTTTACTTCTGTGCCTGCATTCATTTGAGAGCCTTCGTGTTGAGTGACAGGTTGTATTACCTCACATTCTCCCAATGGTTCAAATTTCTCACTTTCAAGTACGGTCCAGCATTCATCATCACAGGGTACCTCACTGTCCCGTCCTTGAATACAAGACACTTCAGATCCCATTTTTGGACAGTCATTTGGGCTTTCAGCAAAGCTGCAGTTGAGAAGATCTGGGTCATCATCCACCTCATTCCCAATTACAACTGGAAGATAGAAATAAAATAAAATGTTTCATTTGCACTAAAAGAGAAAATATTTAGTCAGCACTAACAGAACGGTTCTTAACTACTGCCTTCAAGGTTTTTCCTCATTTTCCTGCAAAGCTTAGCTTCAGCCTTGATTTAACTCACCTGTAACTTTAAAGTAATCCATAAGACCTTCACTGGCTAGTTCAGTTGTGTTTCATTAGAGTTTAAACTAAACAAGAAAGTGGACCTCAAGGGCCAGAGTTTAGAGCCACTACATTAATGAATTAATTAAATAATTAATTAAAATGGTAAACCAATTCTGTCCGGATTGTATTTTTAACTCAGATAATGTTTACAAAACAGACTAATGTAAATAAAAATGTAATGGCACCAAAATCTTGTTTGTGTTTATTTAGATTTAACCAAAAACCATAAAAAAAAATAATAAAGATGGATCCAAACCTCCTTCTGGTCCATCAATGAGGATAAACGGTATCTTTGAAGATACATCTGCATTTGTAAATGGTGCACCACTTTTAGTGTCAGGCTGTTCTTCTAAACCGTTTTCAGGGACTTTGTCTGCTGGTGAAACTGAAAGCTAAACATATATACATTAATATTAAAAATAAAAAGTTAAGACAATGCTAAAACACAATCAGTTTTTTTTTTTTTAAAGCCTACATTGTTACTGTTGCTGCCACTGGACACAGTGAAAAATCTAAGAGACCTCCTTCTCCGATTCACCTTTTCTTCTTGTCCTGGAGGCCTGAAAATCAGAGAACACACAGATAAGATGACTGACACTCTTTGAGGACTAGACGTCATCCCTAAAAAAATTTTTTTCATTTTGGCACAGTATGGTGTACCTAAGTGATTTCCTCTGTTCTCTGGTGTGGCTTCTCTTTTTGGTTGTGGTGGAAATGGGATCTTCATTACTACATTTTTCCTCAAGGGGACTGCGGCTGTCTACAGATTCTAACAGAAAATTGCAAACCAAAGTTTTTTAACAACAAAGTAGAAGCTGGTAAAATACATAATTAAATCTAATTAATAAGTAAATAAAACAACAGATGGATAGACAGACTAACCTTGGGTGATGGTTGTCGTTGTGTCCTCTCTTAAGTCATGCAGAGACCGCCTAAACAATAATAAACATATAGGCACAGAAATATGTTTCTGCATGCAAAGTATATCTTTTGCAAGTAGTCTTTGAAGGTATCTGACAACCAGACAACACTAATACTTAAATAACAAATGAGTTGGAAACATACCTTTTCCTTGCAGATCCTTCAAGCTCAGGAAGAGATTCCTCAGCAGCTTTACGTTTGACTGTAACTGGTGACTGAGGAGTGGGGCTTTTTGAAAGAAGAGTCTCTGTTGAGAAAATCATTTATTTTGGTTAAGGCACAATAACTAACTAGAAGACACTTCCAAATATGCAAAATACTGTAGCTCACCTGATGTGACACCTAAGACAATTGCTGGTTCAGTTGGAGTACGACAAGGCTTCAGTTTGGAAAAAGCATCTACAAATATTTCTGAGAGAATAACTTTTGATTAGAACTGCAACTTTATCAAAAAATACAGGACAAATCATAAAATTGGGTAATCTTTTAATTTAAAAAAGTATTAAATCTATTAATTCATTAAAAGAATTATTATAATATGCTGATTTGGTAATCTAGCAACATTTATCATCAAATGTTGTGCTGTTTATTTTCAATATAAATTTTTTTAAGCATATTTGATGAACAGAAATACTTTTCATATCCATGTTATATTAAATGTTATATAATAAACATGATTTCATTAAATTAACCATGATACCCCCAGATTTATGATTGATAAAAGAAAAAGAAAAAAAGATTGATGGGCAGCCTTAAATGTCTGTGGTGGTTATGCTAATGAAAACATTACAATCACATCACAATCTCACCACCAACACTTCGCCTCCGTTGTCTTCTCAAACTTCTGTAAACACTGAGTCCAGACCTCTTACTAAACATAGTGCCACCTCCAGGAGAAGGCGTCCCAGTTCCCCCTGTTGATTTTGATGGCTCCAGCAGACATGATGGAACAACACCTGAAAGACCAAGTTCACTCAGATATTTAGTTTACCCAAATAAACCGATCAATCTAAAGCTACAACCAGCAAAGGATGGGTAACTAATTGTTCATGCTAATCTCATACATATTTACCAATGCGATCTGCATTAAGAATGAGTGATTTGATCACTGATGTCTGCTGGTCTAAATGTTTCTCAGTGTCCAGAGTGAGTTTGTTGGGTTGTGTTGGACACTGAAGCAGGTTAGGAGCAATAACAACAGCCAGGCTGCTTGCATCCATTCTGTTCTCGCTGCATCTGAACAAAGACAAAAACATGAGGAAATGAGCTGGTTTACTATCTGTTTGTCTACTCTCATATATCACATTCAACAGTTCAGCCAAAACTGAAAATTCTGTCATTATTTATTCTTCGTTTATTTATCACAAACTTGTTTAGAGTTGTTTTTTTTTTCTGTTAAACACAAAAGAAGATATTCTGAAGACAGCTGGAAACCGGTAACATTGATTTCCATAATATTTGTTTTTCCAACTATTAAAAGCTCAATGGTTACTTGTTTCCAGTTTCCTTCAAATTATCTTCTTTTAGGTTTCTCAAAAAAAAGTAACTCATAAAGGTTTGGAACCACTTGAGGCTAAGTAATTAGTTAGTGAATTGTTATTTTTGGATAAATTATCCCTTTAACTCTAATATTACAGAAAAATAAGACTTATTTATAATTTGCACAGATCCAAAGTCTACAAACAGGATTCCCACTTTAAATCAAATATCGAATACCTTGACTTTGACTAAAAAGCTGAATTTATAGACAGGTGACTGCATGTATTTTAGGTGACTGCCAATTTTCTGTGTGTAAAAGGAATAAAATGGAACTGAAACATAGCATATAACCATTACAATAGGATAAAAAATACAGTATAGAAAAATTTCTTTGATAGAAAAATTTCTTTGATAAACAACACCACAAATCCCTGATATTCCATTTCTAGGACAAAAATATATATATAAAAATTCCCTGATTTATTATGGTCAACTGCTCAGATACCTTCAGTCAATATGTGGCCGAGTCAGGCGACCAGACTTTTTCCACTGGAAAAATTAACCTATGATATAAATCGAAGATCTGAGGTGTTCTGGCGCATTTTGTCATCCCTCTGGAATTTTTATGAGGGTACTTAGTGATTGTGTTTCTAAATTCGGTTTATAATTTCCTTTAATTTTTGTCTTTGCTTTTAAGCATTTGTATGCATTTGAATGTCTAACAAAAACTGCTGTACTTGTGTTACGAGATACCAGCACCACTGTTGTTCTGTTGAAAAATTTAATAATAAAAAAAAAATTCCCTGATTTCAATTTCTGGAATAAAGCTTTCTAGAATTTCCATGACCTGTGGAAACCCTGTATCAATGTGACCTAGTAAATGGCATTCAGGAGAGTAAGCTGCTTTTTTTTTAAAACTGCAATCAAATGTAAAACCTGTCTGCAACTTGACGCAGAAAAGTGCAGAGATATCTGAGTGCACAAGCATTGGATGAAGGAAACAAAGCTGTTATGAGAAGAGTTGTTCTGTTTCTGGCCCCCTCCTGGTCATGTGTCATCTCAAGCCCCTGGGCCTGAATCAGGGGTATCTGGAGGTCTGTAGGGATGAGGGGCGACGACAGCTCACGCAGGAACTGCTTGATGAGAGAGGCAACATCACAGGGCTGCAGGAGGGATGAATGCGGAGGAAGGAAAACTGTCTTTCCCTGCTCCAGATCTGCCTATGAATAAAAAGCATTTGGTATTTATTTTATTGCAGATAATTTTAAACATGTCAAAAGTGCTATATGTTTTTTAGGTGTACTCTACATGTGAAAAGTTAGGCATGATTACATTTTTCAGTGTTTTGAAGTTTCTTATTTTCATCAAGAATGTGTGTATTTAATAAGAAATACATCAAAACTTTAATATTGTGA
>CAIGQV010018202.1:8553833-8614074 GCA_903798115.1 Danio jaintianensis
ATATATATATATATATATATATTTAAAGGTTACTTTGTGATGCCAAAACTTGTCACAAGACCCTTCAAAAAACACCTCAATATGCCGATTTGATGCTAAGTTATTGCTGGTCCCCTATTAATAATAGTTCTTTGTATTTCCAATACTGAAATCAGTTTTTGCAGCTTACTCTTTCTTTTGGAAAACACTTTTTTTTAATCAATACAATGTTCAAAAGATCTGCTTCTATTTGAAGTAAAACTTATGGCATTCATCTTTACTGAAATTTAAGCCATTTTAATACATCCTTGCTGAATAAAAGTTGGCATTTTTCCATTACAATAAGTATTGTGGTTTTAACAAAAACTTTAAGCAGCACAACAGTTTTCAACATTGATACAAAATGTTTCTTCAATATGAAATCAGAACATCAGAAAAATTCTAAAGGATCGTGTGACACTGAAGACTGGTATAATGATGCTAAAAGTCAGCTTTATCATCACAGGAATAAATATATATATAAATAGACAACAGTTACTTATCTGATACTAATATTTCATTATCATACTGTTGTTTTTTTGTTTAAATACTTACATTAACGTTAATTATGATCAGAAAAACCAGTGGACCATAAATTACTGTATAAATCTAACACTTTAGACAGATTTTAACTTACCCTCAGAGCTCTGATCCGACTCAGGGATCCAGTCTTCCTAAAAAGACCCTCTGTATTGAGATGCTGTGACAGAAACACAAAGGCCTCAACCAAGAACCTGAAAACCAGCACAAGGATCTGTCAACTACCGTCACATCTGTAAAAGCCAACTTCAGTTTTCGTTATCTGAACAAACAAGAGGTATAATTAAACATACTGAGGTACTGTACCGCCATTGTCGGGCAGGTCATGCTGAGGGAGCAAGTGCAGGTCACGTCCAAAAGCAAACCGTTGTGACGCGTTCTCCTGAGAGACAAATTCAACGTCTGTAAATTATACTACACTTTATAGACATCGAATAAATACCCGTCCTTTCAAATGAGGCTATACCTGACACAAAGTTTGTTCACAGTTTGAATTTCCATTCAGAAAATTCTTCCAGTTTTTCACGCGAATTCCGACAGCTTTGAGCGCGTGAATGATCGCCACCACGCGCACACGCTCTTCCGTTAAACCAGCCATAATTTAACGTCCTGTACCGCTACAAACCTTACTGTCTAAATTCTAAGTGTATTGGTTAAAATAATGTTAATGTACTGGTACGGAAAAAATCATGGAAGCGGTCAATTTTTGTTAATTTGTACTGCGGTGACTCAGAGATGTTTTCGTACGGACCGCTTGTAGCGATTGGTGGCAGGTAGTTTCCGCTCGTCACCGCGTATGTAAATGAGTAAACTTTTCAAATAAGCCAACGTGAGACAAAAATTTTTTCGATATATTCTGGCTGACAAATGTTTATGTTTTACATAATAAAAATAACGTTTAATTCAACCTTCTTTAATCAAATGTAGAAATCTGCACAAAGACCAGTAAATAGTATTAGTAAATACATTAACTAATAATGAAACCTTATTGTAAAGTGTGACCATCAAACTCATGTGTAGACTTTAACTTGAACTGATGTTTGCTCAGATATTCTCATTGATTTAAACCGTATAAGTTGTTGGTGTTTGAATCCAAGACTGTTATATATATATATATATATGAATATATGGTGAAACCGGTGTACAGGAGTTTAAGTATCTTAGCACAATCTTTGATACCACATTAAAGTTCCAGCAGAACTCAGAAGTTGTTACTAAGAAAGTGCATCAGAGAATGTATGTTCTTAGGAAACTGAACTCTTTCTGTGTAGAAAAAATATATACTGAGATCTTTTTATACTACCTATATTGAGAGTACCTATATTATGTTGGTTCTCCTCACTTTCCGTTAGAGACAAAAATTGCCTTCAAAGCTTAGTCATGACTTGCTCCAAGATTATTGGTTTGCCTCTGCGGAGTCTAGCAGTTACATGAACAGCAAATGATGAGGAAAATTCAAAGTGTGATAGGAGATGATTCCCATCCTCTGAAGCCTTTTTTTGTATTGTTGCCCTCTGGAAGAAGGTTCAGCAGCATTGAATGCTCTTCTAACAGATATAAATTCACCTTTGTTCCTGAGGCCATAAGGCTTTATAACCTTACATTTTCATTTTACCAAGTTTTAAATTTTTATTGTATGGGTCTTTCCTTATTGCTGTTGTATTATTATATTTATGAAGTTATTATTTATTTATGAAGCATGCTGGATTGTGTTTATCAATATTGTTTGTAAGTGATTTGTCTCTGTATGTGTTTTTGTGCCATGATGCTACTGCCCTAATTTAATTGCCGCTGGTGGGATTAATAAAGTTGTTAAACTTATATATATATATATATATATATATAAAATACAAACATGCAAAAAAAGAGCACATTTGGTATGTGGTGTGATGGGAGATTTGCAAGAAGTGTGTATCTGACAAATCTACAACTGCTAATGCAACTATGTCAACATAGACCACAATCTTTATAATAATTCTATATAAAGAAAGAGGCTTGAATGAAGATTTGACAGTGGATCTTTGTTTAGAAAAATAACACTGACAGCATGATTACTCAGAGCCATTTCTGTTTATGTAAAACTCAATCACGAGTCGTTCAAAGTGCTTTTTTTTTTTTTTTTTAAATCAACAACGACAAAACACAGGTCAAGATCTCATAGCAAAACAGCAATAGTTTGAATGGTGTGAACTTAAAAGCAAAAGATTTAGATCAGTTGATAAACCGTTTTTATTGATGGCTGGTTTTGACCAATTTAATCTGCATCTTTGAGCATGATGAAAATACATATTTCAGGAACCCTGTTGATGAACGACGACTCCGCTTTATAAATAAATGACATTTC
Organism: Danio jaintianensis; assembly: GCA_903798115.1. Classification (NCBI taxonomy): domain Eukaryota; kingdom Metazoa; phylum Chordata; class Actinopteri; order Cypriniformes; family Danionidae; genus Danio; species Danio jaintianensis. The sequence continues at coordinate 8,556,736 of CAIGQV010018202.1, forward strand.
ACAGGTAGTGCACCACAGTCGCAGATCACTTCATGTTTGCTACAAAGTCTTCTCCTTTCTTGATGGAGCCCTTCAGCTCATTCATTGCATCAGCCACAAGCTTCTCCTCAAACGCAGAGAGCTTCCCAAGGCCAAGGTTCTTTTCAATGCCATTTTTCTGGAAAAAGAGAGAATTTCTTTTTTTTTTTTTTAAGTTTTGAAAACACATAAAAATGCTCTTTAACAGATCATTATAATTCTTTGACCTTGTATGATCTTAAATGGATAATTCCAAACCAACTTGACTTATTTGTTCTGTTGAAATTTGAAGAATGTTGGAAACCTGTAACCATCGACTTCCATCGACTATTTGTTTCTCCTATTATGGATAACAATGGTTACAGGTTTTCAGCTTTCTTCAAAATATCTGCTGTTGTGTTCAGCAGAACAAACAAACAAACAAAAAAAAAAAAACTCAAACTGGTTTGGAACAAGTGAGTAGATGATAATTGTAAATTTTGGGTGAACTATCGCTTTAAAATAAGATGAAGTAACATCTAAGGGGCATCTATTGAGACTCACCCCGAGCAAAAGAGGTGTAGAGAAATATTTGCATTCGGTTTCCTCAGATCTCACAAATGAACATTCAACAACGCCCTCTTTTCCGTTCATGGCATCGAGGAGGGAGAATGTGAACCTGGCTCCAGCATAGGCCATGGACAGAGTGGCAGAGCCTATGAAGATAGACGTATTCAGTTTAGAGATACAAATTCATATTTCATATTTCAATAATAAAATGTAAGTGACAAAGGCGGCAAAGGTTTGGAGCTTGGCTTTATTCATCCAGAAAACAGTTCAGCTCTCACCTGCACCAGCTTTAGCCTTCACAACCTCAGTTCCTGCTTCCTGGATCCTGCCTGTCAAAGCAGATAGCTGATCTGCAGGAAACTCAACCTTAGGTGTGCACTAAAAATAACATGGGGAAAAAAATATATCATCAACAACTACAACGTCTAGACACAAAATTGTTGTGACCATACGAAAAATCATCAAATATTTGACAATGATACAGAATTTGGAACCACTGGCAAAATCACAATATGAAAAAATATGAGTTTTTAGTTTTTTTATTAACACAACCGCTGGGGAAAAAATTCTATATAGTATGAACATAATCTTGCTTTAAAATGTAAAATTTAAGGAAGTACTATGTATTATGATGAATGTACTGGATGTCACCCTTGTACCATTTTGTACTTTTTGAATTCAGACTTGTCACATTGTTTTTCACCTAATGTGTAGTAAGAAAATGTGCGATTACAGATGCAGCCAATGACACTGGATAGTGGGCGGGCTAACGTAATCCCACGAAACTAAACCAATCAATGGCAAATACTAAAATACTGGGTTTTAAGTATGAATAGGGTTAATTCTGTTTTTAATGTGATGATATTGAATGTATTTGTTACTTTTTTTGTGATGTGAACGTTGATTTAATTATGTTTTGAAGCCAAAGATAAATTTCCACTTATAACAAAGACAATAAAGAGAGTCAAATCCTCAATTTCCTACCAAAAGCATGACACAAAAGGCAGTCCCATTAAGACAACAACAACAACTACAACTACCATTGGTTGTTGGCTGCGTAACAGCAAAGTGTGGCCCCTGAGGTGTCATTTACAATAATGTGTTTCAAAATGCATGTGCTTTTTTTTTTTATGATTACACCTGGTGTACACATAATTCCAGCACCTTTGTCCCACGAAAAAACGTTTTGAAAAGGCTAAAGACCCTGTTTTAGTTTGGAAATGTTGGTGTTCCATTTCAGTGTACACCGACTGAAACACAGATGAGGTATGGCTATCCATAATCGCTCTCTGGCTGGTCTTCTGGACTATTATGTATTGTACCCTCTCACATGACCATTACACAAGCAGTAGACTGCAAGTACAGATGCTGGCAAAATATTCAAATGCTCAGCGAGTGTGAATGGTCACCTATCATACGTTTTAGACTGTGTAGTGTGGAACAAAATCATTTTTCTGAAACAATAAAAAGGAGTCTGGACGAGGAGCATTTTCATTCTATAACGCTGTACTAAAATGAAAACGCATTAGTGTAAACAGCACCTGAGTCCACACCTTTTTGACACTTTCCTGGGATTATTACCTGTTGATGTAATTCACCAAATGAAAACATAGAATACTGTAAAAAATAGCTTTCAATCTACTGTTTAAAATGCTGCATTTTCAGTATTTCAAACTCAGGTATTTTAATAAAAGAAGAAACATTTCACAGTTAGTTTAGAGGGAACTTTTGTCATTATGATAAAATACTTTTCACATGCTTATTGAATAAATAAGTAACACAGTTTTTCCTCACCTGTGAAATGAGAGGAATGATGGTTATTCCAGCATGACCTCCAACAACGGGTACATTGACTCTGGCAGGATCAAGGCCCTGGAAACATTGCAGCAATGATCACAATTAACTTTTTTTTTTTTCCAGGTGATGATATATAATAAATAAATCTGCTCTATCAATGAACTTCTCATTGATAAGTATTGAATTTAAAGAACTCACTTTGAGCTCAGCAACAAAAGTGTTTGCCCTGACAATGTCCAACGTTGTGACACCAAAGATTCTGTTGGGGTTGTAGACGCCATGTTTCTTCATCACCTCTGATGTGATTGGGATAGTGGAGTTCACCTGAAATTCACAATGATACAGATGATTTATAAGTTTATCAGTTATCTCAACACACAGTCCAAAGCATTAGCACTTTTTAGATACACAGAGATATAGAGCAATACACATTGTGACCTTTGAGCAGTTATAAAGTGGCATCTAAACATATCAAGTAGGGCTGCACAATATATCGTTTTAGCATGGATATTGCAATGTGCGCATCCGCAATAGTCACATCGCAAAGATATGCAATGTCCAGTCTGAATTATAGTTGACCAGGAGCTACAGAATTTTATTTAAATCACTGTATTTATACAGATTTAATATGATTTATGCCCAAAATATTCTTACTTAATTTTTGTCTTGTTTCTAGTCCAAATATCTACATTTCAAAAGCGAAAACAAGATTATTTCACTTACCTTGGCAGATAATTTAGCTTGTTTTAAGGAAAAAAAAAAAACTTCTTCTGACAGTGAAAACAAAACAATATTTTTACTTGCTAAGAATTTTTTAGATATTTGGACTAGAAACGAGACAAAAAGAAAAGCCTTTTTTGCACTGTGATTATTCAATTTCTGTACATGAATACTATCTGACTCCCCAGAAAACAATCAAATAGTGCGATTCAAACCATCTTGTGAAACTGTATTCATATCGCAATATTTATTGCTGAAAAATAAAATATCGCAATATCAAGATTTACAATATCATGCAGCCCTAATATAAAGCTACTGAGCCCATGTACTTACTGGGTTTGAAATGATGCAGATCATGGCTTGAGGGCAGTGACGGGCACAGCCATCAACAAGTGTGGCCACAATGGTAGCATTGGTGTTAAACAGATCATCACGGGTCATACCTAAAAAAGGACGAAAAACACAAACTTTAGAAATGTATAGAAAGCCACCAGAATATCTCATCTGTAATTAAATCGCATTTACAAATCAAAGATTAAAAATGATGCTTAAAAATACATATTTTCACTATGCATTTGTTAGTGCATGTATGCCACTGAAAGCATTGCCTTTCAAAATATACTCCATTAATATCATGCATAAACACAGGCACACGATAGATGCACATTAGAAGGATGCATTTTTCTTTTTTTTCCTCATATAGCTGAAAAGATGTCATGTTTAGTAGTATGTCATTTCCAGATGTAAAACAACAGCTCAGTGCACTGTTCACCTTGCAGCCTAGCGCAATTCCCATTCAAAGCACATATACTGGTTTTGTTTACACTGTAGTATGTGCATACTGTTCCGTTGACAATTTACATCACGCACAATGTACCTACACCCTAAGCCAATCTTTTTTTCTTTCTTTTTTCTCATTTATTCATTTACACACACACACGCACAAATAAAACAGACTGAAATATGCTGACTTTAAATGCACTTAAAATAAAGTGAAAGATAAAGAAAATACCCACCAGGCTTCCTTGGGACACCAGCAGGGATGACGACAACCTCACAGCCTTTCAGTGCATCACCCAGCTGATCTGCTCCAATGTACCCTGCAAGACCCCAAAGTGAATACTTCAGTGATGTTCATCAAAGTTAAACAGATTATTGATCTACCCATTGGTTGTTTATCAGATATAGCAATAGGTGCTTTTAAATACACTACCTCAAGAAGCTTTGAAATATTTCCAAATCAAATGATTGCAAATCCTTAAACCAGTAATTCTAAGCCAATTTCAACTGCTTAAGTCACATTATTTCAAATATTTGCATTTCTTCCCATGACTGATTAGATGGAGAAAATCTGAATGCAAGCTTGAGATCGACTATAAGTGGGAGATAACACAGACAAAATAAGTTAAGTCAAAGTCAGCTTGTATGTAAAAAGAAGTCAATTTAAAATGTCAGATTTAATTATATATTGCAGATCATATTACAGGCATTATCATGACTCACTCAAATATTAAATGATCATTTCTATGACTAAGCATATGCATTTATATATAAATGCAAGCGTATATTTTATTTTAATGTTTCCTTCAAATTTTTAAATACATTTGTTAATACATTCACTAAATAAGTGTAATTTGATATAATCATTTTTTTACTGCTTTATATTGTAACATTTTAGTATACACAATTTAATATCTGTACCAAACACGTTCTCAGAATAAAATTATATGTACATAATTGTATTAATTTATAAATAATACAAATTACAGCTAAAAACATTACTAATGGATGAATCAATCATTTACAAGAAGAATGCATTTAGAAAACTGTGATTTACTTTCATGAAATTAACTACTAGATGTTAGGGCCCAAGGAGCTGAAATCATCTGTACCTTTGACATTGGCTCTGGTCTCAATGTGACTGAGGTCAGCAGCCACTCCAGGAGTGTGGGCAATATCAAAGAGGGACAGCTGGCTTACTAAAGGGCTGTTCTTCAGCAGGAGGGACAGTGGCTGCCCGATGCCACCTGAGGCACCCAGGACAGCGACTTTTGCATTGTTCTGCAAGGAGAAAAAAAATAAATAAATTGCAATCATCCACCCTACTTATTAGTGAAATGCCCTTTGACATGCTGTTAAATTTACTTGTATTGCATTGATGCATGTATTTATATAATAATAATAATAATAATAATAATAATAAAAATATACATTCTTGTAATGCAATGTACTGTAAACGTTCAACTTTTGAGACTATGCATTGTAAACAGTTGTCACACAAACATATTTTGACCTTAGGACCTTTTCAGGCTGGAAATATGCCAGTAGACATTTTTAATTACCACTCATGCTGAGAAGAGGGAGGGTTTTAAAAAAAAGTGATTAAGGACTCTGTAACCTGTTTAGACAGTGCAAAGGAAGTCTGTAAGACATATGAATCCATTTACTGCAGGCTTACGGAAAACACTAATTAGTGTTGTACAAAAACCAATTGAACTGCATGCACTGCATTATACTAAAACTCTGTGTTAGTTTGCTGGTCTTTTAAGCTTCTGTGGTTATTTTCATACCATGAATTTTTGAGTGTCATTCTGAATTGGCCTTTTCAGCAGAGAGTATAAAAAAAACAAATTCCATCGATTGGAAAATGTATAGAGAAACTCCATTTGGTATGATTGTGTGGGGTATTTTAAAAGAATGTAGATCTTACTCTGCTTTCTATTTGATTTTAATACAGGAATTAATTATTGGCTTTGATAGAAAATGAAGGCAGACGTGGTGTGTTTTGTATATCGCGAAATGTTTGTAATTTTTTAAGATACCAGAGCCTAAAATTGGATCTTCCTCAAGCTAAAGACACCCATTTTAAATTTTAAATGGCAGCCAATCATTTCTAGTATAAAATATTTTATAAGTGTCTTTTTTTATTTATTTAAATTAGGCACAATTGTACCATATTAATACGAAGAATTTTTCATCAGTACTTAGAATTGTGCATTGTTTTGTGTTTCAGAGCTCATGCCAATCCCTGTAAATTGTATTATTTGTTTTGTAGCTATAGCAAATCATTAACTAGTTTTCCATTTATACATATACATACAGGAATAGATGTACAATCCTTATAAAGCCTAAGACAAATCAATTAGCATCTAAGCAACACTTTTCCCCATTTCCTGTGACCTTGCCTTTCACAACACAAAAGCTGCATTAAGCCTGATCTCTTAATTACAGATTAAGACACTTTATTTCATTTACTACACAACAGTGAGTCAAGTAGCAGATTACAGTAATGACCTTTCAAAGGAAGGCGTGAGTCCAACTGATACCTCCTCTAACCAAGATGATACACACATGCATGCTAAACAAGTTGGCAAGGTCGACAAAAAAACAAGACTTTCATGCCGTAAAATAAGATTTGACCAGCATTTACGAGTGATCCTTGCGTATGATTAAAAGTATGATTTAAAAAGCAGTTGTGTTGCACTTGCACTGTCAAACTGCTGGCTAAGTGTCAAGGTAACTTCAAAGTTAACGTTACCTGAATTCAAGTTTGCTTAACTTCGTTTCAATCATATTATTGTAGTGTATGGCTCAGAAAAATACCATGAATAAGTAAAGACAAAAATACATATAACAATCCTAATCTCAATTGGACATGCTAGCGTCATTATACGACCATATACATGATGGAGGCTAACGTTAATGTTAGCACATTCGCAGGTTCACAGCTAGTCGAGTTTTTACCTGGGATGAGGTGGACAGGCTTCGGACGAGGGAGGCTGTTGGTCTAGCGACGCGGGAGAACATGTTGGCTTGGTTTTTCTGTAAGTGCTTGCTGTTTTAAAATTAATGTTTGATATAGAGCCCCTCCTGACTGTGACTCCAACGTCCTCTAACAAGACAACCGGGCGAGAGCGAGCCTACGGCGCAGCCAAGCTTTGTGGGAGCTGTGAGCTACTAGCCTTTTCTGATTGGTGTAGAGGTACGTGTGCTGGGCTGTGATTGACTAAAAAAATTGTCAGTCAAATTAAATTGGGCGGGGTTTAGTATCGCGAAGTTTGGCGGTCGATTGGTCGGTTTGGGTGAAACGTTATTATTTATGGACGTAGACTCTGCCGCATGTGTTCTGTATTTTGTTGTATATTATTGTATAATTCATTTTTTTTTTTAGGTAATTAAATAAAATACTTTTTTTGTTTTAAAAATAGAGCATTTATATCTATTTTAATTTTAAAACAAGACAGTCACCCTGACCTGAACATTGCACACACGAATTTTAGCTGAATCTGAGGTCCTTGGTGATTTGTATAAATCAGTCTGTGGAAGAAACTGAACAATATTTACAATATAATTAGCTTTAATCCAAAGGCTGGCAGTGCATTCCAAATGGGATAAATGGAAGTCATATTGAAGTGTCTTTCCAAACTGAAGTGCTCAAAACTGGCCACTTCAAATGGTCCTTGGGAATGAAGGATTTTGAAGGATAAAACTGATGGAAACTTCAGGTCATGATCCTTTGTGAAGGGTAGTTGTTTGGTGTCACAGACTGTGTTCAATTCAAAACTTTTCATTCCTATGCTTTAATCCCTTCAGGGGGACCTTCCAAATAGATTAGACCATATGAGCCCTTCTGAATGGAACCTACTGAGAATCGTGATGACATATAAGTGAGCACGCACTCAGGTGGGAGGCAAGAAGAGATTGAGGATGCACATTTATGTCAAAATGGTTCTTACCTGTGGGTGTGTAAAATAACTGTAAATGTAAATGTTTAGATGAACTATCCTCTCAAGCAAACCAAAGTGATCGCATAATCTCAAATGTCATGTCATGTCATTTTCTTCTAATTATCCGGGGCAGGGTCGTGGGGGCAGCAGTCTCAGGAGAAAACCCCAGACTTCCCTCTCCTCAGACACCTTCTCCAGCTTCTCCGGGGGATCCAGAGGCGTTCCCAGGCAAGCCGAGAGACATAGTCCCTCCAGCATGTCCTGGGTCTTCCCTAGGGGCTCCTCCTGGTGGGACAAGCCCAGAACACCTCCCTAGGTAGACCTCCAGGCCACCTCAACTGGCTTCTCTCGATGTGGAGGAGCAGCGGATTTGCTCTGAGTTCCTCCCGGGTGACAAAGCTCCTCACCCTATCTCTGATGGTGCGCCCTGTCACCCTGCAAAGGAAACTCATTTCGGCCTCTTGTATCCGAGATCTTGTCCTTTCGGTCATGACCCAAACCTCATGACTATGCATAGGTGAGAGTAGAAACGTAGATTGACCAGTAAATCAAGAGGTTTGCCTTTTGGCTCATCTCCCTCTTTACCACAATGGACTGGTACATTGATCGAATTACTGCTGCCGCTGCACTGATCCGCCTGTTAATCTCGCATCCAATCCTTTCCTCACTCGGGAACTAAACCTCAAAATGCATGAACTCCTTCACCTGGGGCAAGGACTCTCCTCCAACCTGGTGATGAGAGGCCACCTTTTTCTGGTCGAGCACCATGGCCTCAGACTTGGAGGTGCTGATTCTCATCCCTGCTGTTTTACACTCTGCAACAAACCATCCCAGTGCAAGCTGAAGGTCCATGTCTGATGAAGCCAACAGGACAAAATCATCTGCAAATAGCAGAGATGAAATCCTGTGGTCCCCACACCAGACCCCCTCCATCCCTTGGCTGTGCCTAGAAATTATGTCCATAAAAATAATAAACAGAACAAAAGGAGTGTGGAAAAAGGGACTATGGAGGAGTAGCCATAAGGGGCCAGTGCAATGTGAAACGGGTGGTAGTCGAAGGTCAGGACTACGACGACCCGATCCTCAGACACAGAAACTTGTCAAAATCTAAAATGAAAAAGACAAAACGTCCATAAGGAAACACAAGGGTTAAAACAGGTATCTTGCTGAAATTCTCAAAGCCTTGGACAAAATGTTTGTGTTCTACACCTATTAGATAGAAGTATACAGTACAGGGATGTTTTTCATTGATAAATGCAGATATACATAGCCCTGCATGACCTGCAGAAAACATAAATAATTTGGCTACAAATTATTTAAATCATAGCCACTGATTTGTTAATTAGTCTCCTTTTTGATTCATTATTTGGTCATACGTCATAATTACAAAAAAGTGCAAACTCAAAACAAAATTAACATAAAAGCATTTAAAATATAATACATAATAAAAAAAACTATTTTATCACTAAATTCAGCATGCAACTACAATTATTTCACACTACACATATTCAAACAGTAACGTATGCAGTACACTCTGTACAAGTGCGTTAGAATTCCATCCCGCCCATTTTCCTCTTTCTCCTTCCAAACGGACCAATCACCATCCACGCTCTGTGACAGCTGACCAATCAGAGACGGTCTTGCGTTCTGCTGCGAGCTTTATATTTCCGGGGCTGCTTCAGGAATGTAAACTATTCAACATGGAGACAGTTGATAAGCTGGAGGCGATGGTAAGCTGGGGTTTTTTTCAGCTAAACCTTTACATCAAATGTTTTAGCGTACAAAGCGGTCGCATGCGTCTAGTTGGTAATAACACCTGCGTTTTTATGTTAGACAACGTGATGTAGAATAAAACCGCAAGAACTGCATGTTATGTATTTGCCTCTGACTTTCCCTCAGGTTGGAGGGGAGAAAATTACGAAAAACATGTCGCTGGATGGCTAGCTAGTGCCACTGCTAATGCAGTATTCAGTCGTTTTTGACGCAAAGATCACCTTTCGTATTATTAAATAAGTGTAATGTGCATATTTTATAACGAAACCATGATATCCAGGGCAAAAATATTGATTAAGCTGGATAGCTGATGTGTGAATCGGCGGTGAGGGGACTCCGGGTGCGGGAGGGCCTGTGCGCGTGTCCGCGAGACTGCGCGCTGCAGCACCAACTTTATTTCTTACTGTACAGTGCGCGATATCAATGCATGTGTAAACTGTGAGGGCTTCATACACACGAGCATATCGCTTAAGTATTGCTGTTAAGAACCGATACTTTACACAAAATGTGTCTATTGATTTTGTAAGACGTTTTGTAAATTGTAAAAGTCTTGCTCGTTGTCAGTTTGCATGCATGTAAATAAATGTCATTAATGCCATATTTGTCTTTTAGTGATTTAAGACATGCATTAATATATATATATATATATATGTTCAAATCTCATTAGATGTTTAGGTGGCAATAGGGGGCGTAGTATTTCTAATAGTATTAACTTTTTGTATATGTGATGCGTGTGTGTGTGTGTGTGTGTGTGTGTGTGTATATACAATATTTTTTATTACGTGATGAAAATTGAAATTCGTAACTATCTTTTACAAGGTAATATAAGGTCACATTTAAGCAGCACCTTGTTGTACCTTATTGAAAAAAAAAAAAATAAATATATATATATATATATAAGAAGTTCATTAAAGTGCACTGGGTTTCCCAAACTGGAAAAAATATGAAAGTTAATAAAACCTGCAAGTTAAAATGATTAAAATGATTAAAAATAGAAAATGATATAACTTTCCAAAGCTAAGCTGCCTATTATAATTATTTCCCTTCCTATAAAACATCTACACATCTGGATCCCAGAACTGCAGTGTTTTTGTTTTCTAATGTTGATTTGACAACTGTGATTTTTCTTCTCAGGCTTTTAATTAAATTGAGTATTTCAGCATGCAAAAGGAGCACCCTGATTGTGTACTGTCTGTCCAGTGCCCCTTTTATATTGTACTACTGATAACCCAGTTATTAAAGCAGTGCAATGTTAAAAGGGCATTGGCCAGGGATTTTTCTCAAAGGTAGGGTCATCAGCGTGGCCGGTTCTCAAGTGCTGTTAACAGGTGCTCTGACTTCATTGCACTACTGTATTGGACAGCTAGCAGTGCAATAGTATTGTCAAAGCGTCTGAGAGCAGCTTTGCACAGAGTGTTTGAAAAGGTGCGCCGTCTCCTATTGCTGGTTTGCTTTCTTTGTTTCGCAGGTCATTTAAGAATTAATCCTAATTCTTGGGACCCTATCAGTATTGCCTCTGCTGTCCACTGTGTTCAGAGTAGTGCAATATTGCTAATAGGGTTTCAGGTTTTAGGTTGTACCTTCAGTCAGAGGGCAAAGAAATGCTAAAGTGTGTGAGCAGCAATCAACTCGAATCTCGTCAATGCTTAAACTAAACTATGCTGTGGTTTTTACGTGCTAGAGTGTGTATGGAAGGTGATCAGACCCAAAATTATAAAAACAATGTGTGAAATTTGTCAACGCACAGTTTGATGACAATTTTTGGACATGTTTGTTTAGTGTACATCACATAGACACAATATTTTGGCTGTTCAAACTACAATTTAAAGTCTTAAAGGTCTTGTGAAGTGCATTGAAATGTGCATTTGTTTTATTTTATTTGATGTTTGACGTAATCTCAACAAACACGAAGAGAGGGTTGGGCGTATAGTAGCTCCTCCCCTTTTAAAAACAGCCAATAGCGTTTCATTTTATCATAACTCTGCCAGTGAGAGTGGTTGAGCTCAAGCGCATCAAATGAAAAGCAAATAAGAAATGTCTTGAAGGGGGCGGGGCATGTCAGACACTACAGAACATTTGATTGGTCAAGATTTGATGACAAACTGAAGAATGATATGATGTGAAAAATCCATTGAGGCGGAATTGAACAGGTTAATTGGATTTGGTCACTGCTTTGTAGCACACTAGCTTATAGATATTCTTAAAACAAACATACTGATACTAACCTCTTAAAAAAAAAAAAACTTTAAAAGAATTAAGATGCATGTAAATCTAGTTTACATGAGTACAATGACATGTATAATAAAAAGTCTTAATGTTTGGAGAATTTTCTAGTGCACATGTTGAGTGCCTCTACATCGAGTGCAATATACTTTGAAAGATGTATACTTTCCTTTTCCTGAATGATGTGTCCTTGTAGTTCCAGAAAGCAGAAGCTGATATCGAATATGTGGAAAAGCGGCTTAAATTTGACTTCATGGCCGATGCGCGAGAAGCTGGCACATTTGAGGTAAGCTCACATTCATTTGTAAATTTTAAATGGTGACTTAGGGGCCAATCACTCTGAATGCGCTTTTCCGTTCTGAGAAGCCGAGGCACACCACACTGTCTTTTATTGTTGACAAGAAAAAAAGTGCACTGCGTTTTTTTACGTCGCTAGACTGAATCAACGACTGAATGAGCTGCGTATTGTCAAAGTCCCTTTAAGGCAAGTCATTTCACTCAGCGGCCATCTTTGAAAAGCCTCACAGGCAGTATGCTCGGGCATTCTGTTTGAATAAGAAACATCAAATTCTCCAAAACTGCTTGCCAAGCTTATGATTAAATTTCATATTAGGAATCACCGATAAAATTGTCAACTGTCACTTTAGTTTCATTTCTAAACGTTCGAATCACACAAAATCTGCAGAAACTCGCGTCTGATCCGAGCCCCTCCCCCAGAGAATGGTCAGTCTATAGCGATCGATAATTGGCTCCTGTTCTAGAAGGCGGGGCTTCATTTGCCATATTGACCGTTACACTTTTCCCCATTCAAAACTATACGAGTGACATGTCTCGTGTATTCTATAGTCTTTGGTATTGTGCATGAGCGTTGCTGTTGATATTGTTATAGAAGTAATATTTAATGACATTGTGATATTCAAGATTTCAAGTCATACAGCTCCTGATAACTCGAAACAGTGACCACTAGTCTTCGTAGTCAACAACAAACACTGCTGTCACCTCAACGGAACCCCCGCCTCTGCTTTCATTTGATTGGAGAATGAAAAAGACACAACTGAAGTAGTCTAGTTTTTTTGATCAGTTGACTTTTTTTCGACTGCAGGCGCACAGAGCGCAACGGCAAAAACGTGAGGCACAGCAGGCAGTTAAAACGCAAGGGGCACATAAGAAGTGTCCAAAACGCTTGCGGCCATTAGTAAACCATTCAAAAAAAGTGCCTCTCAACGCAAAAAGCGCATTCAGTGTGATCAAGGCCTAAGTCTTTCTTTCTAAATTTGTGGTTGTGGTTTTTCAGGGTAACCCTGTTGAGTTGCTGGAGAATCTGTCGGCGATCAAAGCACGTCATGCGGCTCTGTGTGCACAGGTGGAAGAGATCGCAGCAGAACAAAAACGATCCATGGACTCCATACGAGCTCATCTGGACACCACAGTGCAGCTGGTTCAACAACTGCAGAACACGGCAGATGTGCAGGTGTTTATTCACTCGTGCAGCTACAGACTTAACTTAAACCAAAGTGTCAGTGTTTTTACACTATAGGTCAGACAGTAGTTTTTACCATGGTTAAAGGATGTAAAGGAAAAATAAGTAATTTCTTTAGGTTTTTGAGTTAGTACTAACTCTTAACTCCATTGTCCTAATGGGAAATCTTGTGTTGAAGGTTCCACCACTGACAGAAGAAGAACAAGAAGCAAGAGATGCTCTCTGCTCATCTGTCGCTGCTTTAAATGTAGAGGTTCGCATTTTTATTTTTTGCTGTTATTTGACTTCTTATCAACATTGAAGGCTGCTTAATGTTTTTATTGCGAAATTGTGACTCTTTTTCTTGATTATTACAATTATATATTTTATTATATTTAATTTTTCTATCAATATTGATGAATTCAGTGCATCCCTGCTCAGTAAAATTAATAATTTCTTTACTGACTGTAAACTTGAGGCTCATACACACCAGGACAAATATCGCATGTGATTATCACTCATTAACGCCTAATGACTAAAAGGGTGCTAATGTGAGTGTGCGCACCGATGCGCAAAAACACAAATACAAACATAAAAGTGTTTAATAAAATGATTGGTACTTTTTTTTTTTAATGACAAGCTTTTGACTTGGGTGTTTGTGTGCTGTAGTGGAGGAGGTTAAACAGAAGTGGAAAAAGCTTATGTGCTAAAAATGCAAGGAAATTATTATTTTGCAACAAGTCAGTGTCAGAAGCGTAAAGTTGCGTAGCGCCACTTTGTGTACCATGGGGTATTTTTGTTTTTCATTAAGTGCCATCTAAAGTCAGGAAGTGATCGTGCACGTTCACTCAGATTGTCGCCAGTGAAAATTGTTTGGGCAAGAATATCAAAAAACATATTTGAAAAACACTTTCAATAAGTGCAGGCGATTAAACATCCCGGTGTGCACAAGGCATTAACATTTTTTTTTATTTTATATGTATGAACTAAGTGTTGGTGTGTGAATTTTTTATTATTATTACTTTTTTTTTTTTTTTTAAATGACTTTTTAAAAAAAAATCTTTTTATAAAGGCCATGGCTACATCAGAACCTCAATCTCAAGCACAGTCTGAAGGTAAGGACAAAATCAATCAACACAATGCAGCCATAACATCATATAACAGCATCTTTTATAAGCATCTCAATAATTGTAATGTATAGCCGTTTTGTCCCTCTTGCAGCACAAAACATCTATGAAGATGTGTCTGAGAAGACATTTGAGACTGTCCCGCGAAGTGTACGTAGTAACTTAAAGCTGAAAGACCTCAACACCCTCTATAAGCAGTTATTTGAGCACTTCTCCGATAAGAGCAGGTTTGTCTGGCCATATCTGAGCAAACACCCCATCTTTAACCCCAAGCCATAACCTGATTCATAATAGACAACAACAACCGCATGATTTGGCTTATTATTGATCGAAATATCCTCATTCTTGTTCCTCCAGGGGGCCAATAAGCACTCAGAGGATGAAGAAGTTAAACATGAAAGTCAACGATTCTGCAGTGAAAACGCTACAGCACCTTAAGCTCATTGAACTTGATAAAAAAGGACTTGTGTCATTGCTGGCCAAAGACTGAAAAATGGACCAACTAGATGACCTAAAAGAGTGCAAAGCTACCAGTTCCTTCCACATATCTGCTGATTGGACCAATGAAGGGCACTAGAAAGCATTTCAAAAACACTGCGTTCACAACAAGTACAATCAAGACTGCATATGTTAAAAAAAAGATTCAATTTTATCAGTCATTTGTTTTTGGAATAAACATATTTTGGCCCCTTCATGCTGCTCAATTTAAATGATATCATGACCATTTGTGGAAATTATTAGATTTGTGCAAGAAAGTGTACAGAGTTAGTTTCTATATATATTTTTTGTAAAGTGAAACCGCTGTTTGTGTAATTGCAGATAGATGAACCCAAGATAGACTATATTTGAACTTGAGTCATTTTTCCAGGTTGTATATACAATTAAATCTCTTTTTGTATGCACGTGCCATTTATTTAAAAGCTTTACGCAACATGAGACACTCGCAAAACACTTCTTGTAGCAACAATCTCATAACGTAAAATGCACGGTCAAAACAAGCATGACCTTAAACTGTAGATGCACATATGTTAAGAACAATTGGAAAGCTACTCTATTTTTGTTAATATTTGTAAAGGATATTTTCTATTAACAGTAAATTCAACATAAAGGAACATAAACCATATGCCTTAAGATGATTTCAGATGCAACCATAAGGATATCTGAGAGATCGTCTCCTCTTTAACAGTGAACTTGGACTGACATCTGTTCAAGAACTCTGATGATAAAAAAATAAATACAATTATAAAACTTAGTATTTTCAATCAGGAAAGCTAGCAGGGGTAATCTATGTGTATCCTATCATATCTATACCTTTATTAAACAGTCGGATTTACAAAAGCATATTGGCATTTAGATTTTAGCATTTTGTTAATCAAGATGTTTTATGCTTTATTCTTGTGCACCTGTTGGGGTGGTTCTCCTGATCAGCTGCCTCCGTCTTCTCTTCTAGCTCATTTATATCGTCTACAGAGAAAAAACACAACTGTTAAACATTGCATTTGGCTTCTGAGGCTAAAAACGACCTCATTATGTCTTTCCACTCACCTGCTGTCTCGATGTAGTCTCTCACATCTCCCTCTCCTTTAATATCAGACTGAGACACCCTAGACCAAGTGTAGATCATTGTTTGATATTTAAAGGGATAGTTCCCCCCAAAATGAAAATACTGTCTTCATTGACTCATCCTGCTCTTGTTCCAAATGTGTTTGAGAGTGTAAATTTTCATTTTTGGTGAAATATGACAGGTTTATACAGGATTTCTGCAGGTTTCACAAAGTCAAATTTAAGATTTTTAAAGACCAGTATGAATTAAATTTCAGACTTGCTAATAGGGCTTAACAATATATAGTTTAAGCATCGATATCGCAATGTGTGTACCTGCAATAGTCACATCGCAGGATTAGATTGTTGATTAAAAGATAAAGATATTATTAATTAGTATTTTTTGTTGTTTTTTATTATTTACAGAATGATGAACATGTTATTTTACATTTGATTGTTCAATTTCTGTATTTGAATACATATTTATTTATTTTTGCTTGTAATTTATTATCATTTATGCATATGCACTGCATAGAAAAAGACTTGATCATCCCAGTCGATCGAAACTTTCCAAATAGAGCTATTCAAATCATCTGGTGAAATTATATTCATTATTATTATATTCAATATATATTGCGGCAAAACAAAATATTGCAATGTCAGATTTTTCCAAAAATCCTACTTGCTGAGGATTTTTTCTAATGACCTGTGGAAAAGATTTTTACTTGCCCCATTAAGAAAAATCTAATTAAGTTATTTCTTAGCCACATATTTTAAATGTGTAAAAACAAGCAAACTCTAATTATATACACATACCTTTTATTCAGTATAATTTTCTTTAAAAAAATAGACTAGTTTTAAAAACTATATTAAACATAAATTATGCATAGCTGGCTCTCTAGGCTAGTGTCCTTATAGTTGTAAACAGTGTTGGGGAAAGTTACTTTTGAAAGTAATGCATTACAATATTGAGTTACTCACCAAAAAAAGTAACTAGTTGCGTTAGTTACTTTTGATGGAAAGTAATGCGTTACGTTACTTTTGAGTGATTTTTTAATCCTTTGCTGATGCTTGATCTTGTTCTGAAGTTTCAGAACTTGCAGGGTATTTTTCTTTTTTTTTAAATAGAGGAGCTCTGCATTTAACGACACACTATATGACCTACACTTTCATTTACCTTTAAAAAAAAAAAAACGAATTAAAAAATAATTTGAATAATGTTACCTTATGAGAACTTCCTGACGCTATACATGCCGTAAATACCAATTAATGAAAGTTGAAAGCAATGTTTGCTACTTTCGTATTTTTGTCTTATTAGTTCAGTAAAATCACTGTCCATTGAGACTATAATCCCCTTTTCTTCCATGTGTTCAAAATAAGTAATGCGTTACTTTACTTGTTACTTAGAAAAGTAATATTATTACATAACTCGCGTTACTTGTAATGCATATTGAGATGGTTTGTTGGGACATAGACCCAAAAGGGAAAATTAGAGAAAATTAAGACCTCTTTAAAATGATTTAAGACCTACAAGACTATATTTCAGTGAATTTAAGACTTTTTAAGGCTTAAAATGTTGTTTGTGAAATTTTGAAATGTTGACTTTTTAAGACCCTGCGGACACCCTGTTATAAAAAGCAGGAAGTTGTGTGGTTTTTGTGTGCAAAAACGTGTTTCTTCAACACTTACAGAGCTCCTGGGCCTCTAGGAGTTCCCTGTCCTGCGGCAATTTCCAAAAGCATTTTCTGCAGATCCTCGTCAAGGGTGGAACTTGCCCTGCAAGATGTTATAGGTTATTTAAGATCAGAACCATATCTTAGCCTTAGGAGAGAGAAGTAATATATAATAAATGGAATCCAAAAACAAGAACAAAACGTGTCAAAAAAAGAGCAAGATCTTTGGGCCTATCTTAAATGTTGTAAAAAAAAATAAAAAAAAATAAAAAGTAATACAATATCATGAAAAATACAAACATAAAATAAATAAAAACGTGCTGCTGTAAATGTTTATTAAACATTTTTTTTAAGTCACAATGAAAATGAGCACTTTCCTTTAAATGGAGTATTCTAGAATTTAATATAAATTATTTATCTACGCACATTTTTATTCATGTGCTTGTAACTTAAATAAAATGTATTAACCTTTTTATATCATCTGAAACATGCCTAAAATGTAAATATTTTTAACAAGCATGCAAACGTGAGCCAATTTAGACTGATGCCTAATCAGGGTTTCTGCAGGTTTCACCAAGTTAAATTTAAGATTTTTTAAGACCGTTACGAATGAAATTTTAGACTTATACAGGGCAAGGATTTTTTTTTCTGAATATCCTAGTTGGAAAAGATTTTCATTTGCTCTATCAAAAAATTATTATAATTTATTACATTTAATAATACAATAATAATTTAATAATAACAAATATAGGTCAGGTCAGTGTCCTTAGCAGTAAATACATGGAGAACTTTTAAACAAATGTTACTGTAGGAAAAATAATTAAACCTTTGTGGTAAATAAAGTTAAAAATTATAATTTTTTTATATAAAAAGTCGAAATGGATTGTTGGTGATTGTATGGGAGTTGGCCAGATAGCTATACATAAACAAATTAAAAATAAGACCTGTTAACAAAGATTTAAGACCTACAACACAATATTTTAGTAGATTTAAGATTTTATAAGGCCTAAAATGTAGTCTTTTGAGATTTTTGGCATTTTAAGACCCCGCGGACACCCTGCTAGTGAAAGAGATTTCCCACATGTCAGTAATTTCTCTTGATTTAAAGAAAATCCAATTAAAGGGATAGTTCAGCCAATTAAAGGGATAGTTCAGCCAAAAATTCTAATTTCCTCACCATTTTCTCACACTCAAGTGGTTTTAAACTTTTATGATTTCTTTTTCTTCTGTTGAGCACAAAACAAGATATTCTGAAGAATGTTGGAAAAATGGGCACTGACATCCTGTAGGAAAAAAATCCTATGGAAGTCAACAGAAAAAAGAAACTCAAACTGGTTTGGAACAAGTGGAGGATGAGTAAATGATGACAGAATGTGTATTTTTGTGTGAACTATCCCTTTAAGCTTAACATTTATAATAAATGTTTACAGTGAATGTTACTATAATTTCTGTTTTAACTTATATATTTTATACTCATTTCACTTCTTAACACCTCAGAGGGCAATATGTGCTTAAATACAGATGCTTTTCTCTATCCAAACAGCTGTGAAATAATTCTGCATCTCATTTTTTTGTATTGTATGTAGTGTCTTACCTCTCAGTTTCATCAAGGCTGGGACTCTTATTGCTTTTTTGAGAGTCTGTATTAGTGTCCATATCAGCACAGTTGAGATCTCCATGCTGGTCTGTGAACACAAATGCTCATCACTTCAAGTCCTGCTATAGATCTATCTCACCATCGATCTGACACTGGTTTTCACCTTCACACTCTTTCTTTCTCTCCAAAATCCCGTCATCATCAAACCTCTCCTCATCATAAGCCTCTTTCTCACACAGATGTTCACAATCTGACTGGTCTTCACATTTCTCATCCACATCATTATTTTCTGCAGGAAACACAAACAAATGATTTGATTCTCTCACCACGTTGCTTGTTAAAATCAATATTAAAGTCAGTTTGACAATACATCCCATAGTTCCATTTTAAGATGATTGTATTTCAAATTATGGGTTGCACTTCCTGTTTGGGGAATTTCCTTTCAAATGAATTTAAATTGAATCATGAATCAAAGTGATTGTTCAAACTACTAACTTAAAATGAGCTGAAACAACACAATTCTTGAGTGTTTTTGGAGACAACTTAATTGTTTTATGTTCAATCCACTTAAATTTGTAAAAACTAATAAATTAACTTAATTCCTTCATGTTGTCCCAACGCAAATCGATTGTGTGGAACCCAGCACACTGTGTTTTGTTCATCCAGATTATTTTCACTTTGTATGCACCTTATTTTTCACTTAAGAATGGGCTATTTTAACTTAAACGTGTCGAGATTTTTGGTCTCATTCACTTCGATTTATCAGTTCAAAACAGCTCGTTATGCTGATTGAAGTTGCGTACTAGTATTTCCTTTTAATATTTCAATGGTAAATTATTTGGCAGGGCAGCACGGTGGCTTAGCGGTTAGTACTGTCACCTCACAGCAAGAAGGTCGCTGGTTCGAGTTCCGGCTGGGCCAGTTGGCGTTTCTGTATGGAGTTTGCATGTTCTCCTCGTGTTGGCGTGGGTTTCCTCCGGGTGCTCCGGTTTCCCCCACAGTCCAAAGACATGCGCTATAGGTGAATTGGATGAACTAAATTGTCCGTAGTGTATGAGTTTGTGTGTGAATGCGAGAGTGTATGGGTGTTTCCCATTACTGCGTTACAGCTGGAAGGGCATCCACTGTGTAAAACATATGCTAGAATAGTTGGCAGTTCATTACGCTCTGGCGACCTCTGAAACAGAGACTAAGCCGAAAGAAAATGAATGAATGAATGAATTATTTGGCACACGGTTTGACCATATTTACTGCCATTTGTTATTCCTAGGTATTTACTCATAGCGGAGAATGAATCGGAAGTCTAACACATTTGCAAAAAAAACAACACTTGTGGATTCCCCACAGAATATTGAATAATGTGGATTCTGTGGAATATTGAATAATGTGGATAATGTGGATTCCCCACAGAATATTCTAAACATCCTTTACATTTCTACAGAAACACCTCCTTTTGGTCAACAGAAGGTACATTTTTCATTCTAATAATATACTTTTTGAGCAATTCTATGCAAATGTCAACCTTGCCATGAAAAAAAAAAAAGAGTTTTTACCAGAATAGCAAAACCGTTTTTTGCTTAGGCTTGTCTTTTACAGTACTGTAAAAATACTCAAAAATGTCTGTCACTGTTTTCAAACAATTATATTTGATTTACCAAAGTCACACAAGTGGCAATTTCACATCTGTCACATCCATAACGGAGAAGCGTCACATCCATAACCAAGTTATTCCCGCATAAATGCAAAAATGTAAAATAAAATAAAATCAATCATTTTTGTTCTATAGAGAGCCAACTCTTATGCTTTTGATTAGCATTATTTCTTTTGGGTTGTGCAGTTTCATTCACAGAATTTCTACAAAGTGTTGTAGACTGTAAACTCACAGACCTTTTTGGTCACATCCATAACTCATGTTTATTTTCCTCATTTAAAATATAAAAAATGTTTACGGACGGATATTTTTCTGATCCTATAACTCTGTGGTTAGTTGTTTTGAAAAATATAAACAGATGTTTCAATATAATGTTTATATATACTTTCTCTGTAAATTTATGTTTTGATTCTTTACTGTAAATGTCACATCCATAACGCTGGAATTGCTCTTTCTTTTAATATTGAATGTCTGAACTGTGAGAAGAAGAAATGAAACCTCTTTGTTCTTTACAGTTTAGCAAAGGTTACTCCCATAATTCACTCAAACCTTTATGGGGTGCATGAAAAAGGCAGACAGGAATGAATTGTAAATGCCCACGTTCAACAGGCAGCGCCGTCTCTTCGCTAGTTCCCTGGCTGCTCTCGGTGGTCTGTCTGGCTCCAGAGCTGGCAGTGGTGAACTCTGCATTTGCACTGGAAGGAGAGTCTGTTTCTTGCTTAGACACATCTTTTATCGCTGGAGACCTCAGGACGCTGGACACAGAGGTGTTTGTCTAGAAAAGACATGCCAGATATCAATAGAAACACTGCAGATGTGATTATATTGATGGAAAAAATAAACTGTTTATACATTATTAGTGTCAGATGAAAGCTTTTAGAGGAAAAACAATGACAGAAGGCCTTTAGACAATAAAAGGCTAAATCAGACAATTGAAGTTGAGTGAATTCAACCCACCAAATCAAATTTAGAACATGTCAATTTGCATGAAACTTTGCACGGGCGTCATGGTGGTATATAATTTTGCCTTCAACTGTAATATAACTAACTGTCTTCTTACTTATCAAACCAGCGTTAATAACGTTTATCATCTGATACATTAGAAATGCATTAATCCAGTATAATGACTGATTGACTGACAGTGCTGGTGTCTCCAGATCTGGCTGTGGCGTAACTCTCTGTGCAGACAGTATGAGATGAAGCGATGCTCTGTGGTGTCGTGTCCAAAAGACTCTGGAGGTGAGGAAGCTGCTCAGTGCCAACAGAAAGATGAGTCCTATGGCCTGTAATAAATAAATACAGTGTGCACAAGTGGACAAAACTGGCCAATAGAATGTTAAATCTTGATCTGGACAACATGCATATTACATTTTTCAAATGTACTTCATACCCTTTGGGCTGCGTGGGGTGCTGTTACAGGTTGGATGTCCTCTGCTGTGAGGGATGGGTGGAGCTTCGACTGACTCCACCCACTCTTGCAGTTGAGCCGGTGAATAGGATATACTGGAGAGATCTGCAATCTCTGCCAAGTCTGACACACACCTGGTCAAACAAATTCACCAAAAGCACAGAACACAGACATTCGTTAGTAAAATAGTTACTTCTTTTTTTTTTGCCAAATTTTATGCCGTTTGCACTAAAACAGCCAAAATGAGAAAAAAGAGAAAAAAATAAAATAAACGAGAGTATATATGAAATAGAATTTACAATAATTTCTGAACAATTAAATTTTGCCGTGAAGAATAAAAAATATAATCCAAAAAATATATAATAGTTAAATAGGTAAATATTAAAGGCCTTGCCAACAAAATGGAAGCCTGTTAAAAAAGGACCTTTTTTTTTTTCCATATTTTATGTTGTTTGCATTAAAACAACATAAGAAAGAAAGAAAAAATAAAAGAGTATATATGAAATATAATTTACTATAATATGGCGACACGGTGGCTCAGTGGTTAGCACTGTAGCCTCACAGCAAGAAGGTAGCTGGTTTGAGTCCCGGATGGGTCAGTTGGCATTTCTGTGTGGAGTTTGCATGTTCTCCCCGTGTTGGCTGTGGGTTTCCTCCGGGTGCTCTGGTTTCCCCCACAGTCCAAAGACATGCGCTATAGGTGAATTGGATGAACTAAATTGTCCGTAGTGTATGTTCATGTTCACCAGCGATCAAGGACTTAAGAGATCGCTGGTGAACTACATATCATAACGAACTACAATTCCCATCATTCCGCCACACACACCCAGTTTCCACTTCCACTGATTACATTGTTTGGACTATTTATACACCCTGCACCCATCTTGTCTTTGCTCAGTCGTTTGTTTTTGATGGTTATTATTTTGTCTTGTTTCAAGTTGGTATTGATGGTATGTTTTTGCTCATGGTATGTCTTAGTTCCCGGTCTTAGTTTATTGTTTTGTTATTTTGTTACTTTGTTTTTCCGGATGTCCTGTTTTTGCACGATGTTTCACCATTAAATGCACTTGGATCCCATCTTTTCCCGTCTCCAATACCAGTTACGTGACAGAACGACTGAGCCTCTATGGATCCAGCAGATGGTGAGATCATCAAACTCCGTCAGGGTAATCGCTCCGTTGAACGTTACGTGACGGAGTTTTTGAACTTGGCTCCGAGAAGCAGCTACGACGACCTACTGTTGATGTTTTTTCAAGGAGGACTTTCAGACTCAGTTTGCTCCAGGATGCCAACTTTTGAGGAGGACTGGAGTCTGTATGAATTCATGGAGTTTGCCCTTTTGTTGTCGGGCTCTCCCTTCGCTATTTCAGTTGTGGAGGAGGAGGAACCCCAGGAGAGCAAGAGGAGGAAAGCCAAACTCAAGCTCCGTGCCTATCCTCGACAGTCAAGTTCACGATTTTTTTTTCTCTGAGCCCCATGAATGGATGGCAGAGCTGTGCGATTTCCCCAGTGCTGCCAGAGCAGTCGTCTGAGTCCCACAAGAGGCCGGAGCCACCACTTGAGTCCCATGAAGGGCTGGCAGAGCCGTGTGACTTCTCAGTGCTGCCGGAGCAGCCGTCTGAGTCCCACGAAAAGCCGGAGGTGCCACTTGAGTCCCACAAAAAACTGTTTGAGGCTTGTGATTTCTTAGTGCCGCTGGGGTTCGATGAACTGCCAGAGTTTCCTGAATCAAAGTCTCCTGACCCGCTGGAGTTCGATGAACTGCCAGTGTTTCCTGAACCAAAGTCTCCTGACCCGCTGGGGTTCGATGAACTGCCAGTGTTTCCTGAACCAAAGCTTCCTGACCCGCTGGGGTTGTTTGAACTGCCAGTACCTCCTGAACCAAAGCCTCCTGACTCACTGGGGTTCGGTGAACCGCCAGTACGTCCTGAACCAAAGCCTCCTGATCCGCTGGGGTTCGGTGAACCGCCAGTACCTCCTGAACCAAAGCCTCCTGACTCGCTGGGGTTCGGTGAACTGCCAGTACCTCCTGAACCAAAGCCTCCTGACTCACTGGGGTTCGGTGAACCGCCAGTACCTTATGAACCAAAGCCTCCTGATCCGCTGGGGTTCGGTGAACCGCCAGTACCTCCTGAACCAAAGCCTTCTGACCCACTGGGGTTCGGTGAACCGCCAGTACCTTCTGAACCAAAGCCTTCTGACTCACTGGGGTTCGGTGAACCGCCAGTACGTCCTGAACCAAAGCCTCCAGAACCACGGTGGGCGTTTAACCCATTTTTGCCTAATGAACCTAAACCCCTAGACATACTTCACCTTCATGCTCCAGATCCGCCTGAGTTCCATGCTCCAGGTCCTCCGCACCTTCATGCTCCAGATCCGCCTGAGTTCCATGCTCCAGGTCCTCCGCACCTTCATGCTCCAGATCCGCCTGAGTTCCATGCTCCAGGTCCTCCGCAGCTTCATGCTCCAGATCCGCCTGAGTTCCACGCTCCAGGTCCACCGCAGATCCATGCTCCACGGTTTCTGCAACTCCTGTTCTTGTTCACTCAGTGTTATGTTCCAGTTTTGTGTAATTTTTGTTTCGGACCCTCCATGCCCTCCCCCTGTTCCGCCTCCGCTTCACCCCCCTCCGGGATTGTCTTGTCGCGTCTGGAATCCGCTCCTTAGGAGGGGGGTACTGTCATGTTCACCAGCGATCAAGGACTTAAGAGATCGCTGGGGAACTACATATCATAACGAACTACAATTCCCATCATTCCGCCACACACACCCGGTTTCCACTTCCACTGATCACACACGCAGCTGCATCCCATCACTTCTCATTGTTTGGACTATTTATGCACCCGTCTTGTCTTTGCTCAGTCGTTTGTTTTTGATGGTTATTATTTTGTCATGTTTCAAGTTGGTATTGATGGTATGTTTTTGCTCATGGTATGTCTTAGTTTATTTTTTTGTTATGTATTATTTTGTTACTTTGTTTCCTTATGTCCTGTTTTTGCACGAGATCTCATCATTAAATGCACATGGATCCTATCTCTTGTCCCGTCTGCAATACCTCCCGGTAACGTGACAGAATTGAATAAACTAAATTGGCCATAGTGTGTGTGTATGGATGTTTCCCAGTGATGGGTTTCAGCTGGAAGGGCATGCGCTGCATAAAACATATGCTGGATAAGTTGGCGGTTCATTCCGCTGTGGCGACTCCAGAATAATAAAGGGACTAAGCCGAAAAGAAAATGAATGAAAGTTGAATTGATCATAAATTATAGTAAATTCATTCATTCATTTTCCTTCGGTTTAGTCCCTTTATTCATCGGGTCGCCACAGCGACACACATACTTATTTACACACATACTACGGACAATTTAGCTTACCCAATTCACCTATACCACATGTTTTTGGACTTGTGGGGGAACCGGAGCACCCGGAGGAAACCCACGTGAACATGGGGAGAACATGCAAACTCCACACAGAAACACCAACTGACCCAGCCGAGGCTCAAACCAGCGACCTTCTTGCTGTGAGGCGAACGTGCTACCCACTGCGCCACCGTGCAGCCCATCAATTCAACTTTGCAGTGATAAATAAAAAATATAATCCAAAAAATATAACAGTTAAATAGGTAAAAATTAGTGACTACACCAACAAAATGGATTTTTTTTGGCCAAATTTGATTCCATTTGCAATAACACAGCCAAAAAAAGATAAATACAATAAGTATATATGAAATAGAATTTACTATAATTTCTCTCTTTTGCCAAGAAGAATAAAAATATAATCCAAAAAATATAGAATACTATATTAAAAAAAATCATCATTAAAATTCTACTAGCCCTAAATTTTGAGCTTAACGCACAGTTAATCAGTCCCTCCAGAATTTTGTGAGTCTAATGGTTCTTGAGATCCCCCCAAAAAAGAAAGAATTCTAAGACTTTTAAAATATTTTACAAGGTTTCTTTGTATATTCACAGCAAAACACAAATATGTAAGCAAATAATGCCATACGTGCGATGGCGCAGTGAGTAGCGCTGTCGCCTCACAGCAAGAAGGTCACTGGTTCGAGCCCCGGCTGGGTCAGTTAGCATTTCTGTGTGGAGTTTGCATGTTCTCCCCGTGTTCGTGTGGGTTTCCTCCGGGTGCTCCGGTTTCCCCCACAGTCCAAAGACATGCACTACAGGTGAATTGAATAAACTAAATTGGCCGTAGTGTATGTGTGTGAATGAGAGTGTATGGGTGTTTCCCAGTGATGGATTGCAGCTGGAAGGGCATCCGCTGTGTAAAACATATGCTGGATAAGTTGGCGGTTCATTCCGCTGTGGCGACCCCTGATTAATAAAGGGACTAAGCTGAAAAGAAAATTAATGAATGAATAATGCTATACGTTTTGAGTCATCACAAAATTTATCATTGGCTGCAGGTATAAAAAAATGTCCCTGCAAATTCCTGGAAGAACTGTTTCATGAAAAAAAAGAATGTGGTTATTTTAATCTAAATTCTTATACCTTAGGGCAGAAATGTACCTGTGCACAGGGGTGATGGATTCAGATTCCTTTGAGTCCTCTTGTGCAAGCTGGTATTCTGGATAATGATGATGTAAAGTTACAAAAAAACTTAACCCACATAGCTGGAAACACAATAAGTGCATGGTGTTACATCTACATACCACTCAGAGTGTTTTCTACAGCCTGCTTTTCCTCTGCTGGAGACGTGCTGGGTCGACACACCTCCACTGTGACGTCCAACTCATCATCTGAGCTCAATGACTGAGAAATAAAAATTAGTAATTACATTTCCACAACTCTTCAAGGCAAAGTCCTAATTTTACTGTATTATTGAAGAGGATCAAATCCCAGTGCAGTTTCACCTGAGAATGCTTTTCACCAGCTGATGCACTGCTGGACAGCTGGTGTTTGGGTGTGTAGAACATGCTAGAAGCCTCCAAATGTGTCTGTGTGTAATCTGAACTGTCTTCATCCTCTGAACACAACTCCGCTCCATCGGTCACATCAAAAGTGTGATTGATAGTGTGGTAGTTTGTGCTCTCCTCACTATCACTCTGAATACCTGATAGTGAATAGCAATACAAAAATATTAGATTGGATTTTTATAAAAGCAATGAATTCATAAATGACTAAATAATATACTTAATGAAACATCTTAACAGACATTTCACAGACAACTCTATTATTACCAGAGGTGGAAAGAGCACTGAAAAATCATACTCAAGTAAAAGTACCATTACTTAACCAAAAATGTAGTGCAAGTAGAGTAAAAGTGTCTGTTGTAAATATTACTCAAAGTATGAGTAAAAAGTACCCTTTTTAAAAGTACTCAAAAGTAGTGAGTATTATGCTGTAAAAGGTTGATCCGTTTACATGCAATTTGTGCAGGGATGTATAAACATATCATTCTGTAGTGCATTTAGTTCTAGTTTAAGGCCATTTCAGTCATTGTACAGTAAACATCCTTCATCTTCTCATTAGAGATATACAGCCTAAACGGTCTCTGGGTCATTGTGTGTAAAGATTTTGGACATCTTTTTGAACACTATTAATGCTTCAAACAGTTTATGGAGTTAACTTGTTAACAAAGATTCGGCAGCGGGACCACGTCTTACTTTGACTCCTTAACCAATCACCTACTCTCTAAAACTTATTTAAGGCAGACCAGCCCTCTAGCACTGTTCTTCTTGTTGTCTCGAACCCACGCTCCCTCCCTCTATTCCCATTAACAATCCTTATAACCCTCTCTTCCTTCCTAGGTTGAATCGGGGGGTCCAATCACTCTCCAAAATATTACAGAGACGGTACCCCCGCTCTGAGTCTCTGGGCATCAACCTACCCAGCAAACAATTTTGTGTATAATAGACGTCTAATAGACATATAAACGTAGACAGCTTGGCTAAAACAATGCTAAACTTGGGCTGTCAGTGAAAATCTAATAGACATCTAAACGTAGACAGCTTGGCTAAAACAAGGCTAAACTTGGGCTGTCAGTGAAAATCTAATAGACATCTAAGAATAGCCCAAAACTAGACTAGTCGTCAAATAAACAGATTAGACAGACTTTATATGTGTAGTCATTCATTTCTGTTTATTTGATGACTAGTCTAGTTTTGGCCAATTCTTAGACATCTATTAGATTTTCACTGACAGCCCAAATTTAGCCTTGTTTTAGCCAAGATGACTATGTTTAGACGTCTATTAGACATCTTTTAAAAACAAAGAATGCTTGCTGGGTACCTACCTGTTCACTGTTTATCCTCTTACTTCCGTTCCCCTTCATCCCACTCCCCTTACGATCCCTTTCATCCCTACAATAAAGTCTAGCTCAAAGTGTGGCGTGGTCCATGCTGGTGAAGCTGCATTTATAAAGCACCCATGTCTTCAGGTAGTTCAGTATAATGTGATGTACGTTCTATGTGTGATTTGATTGAACAGGAATCACAGGTCAGATTTTTCTACTCAGCCAATCCCCATAGACAAGAAAAAATAAAGGAGTGACTGCAGGTTAAAGGAAACACATTTTTAAAACTACTTAGTAAATTACAATTCCTGAGAAAAACTACTCAATTACAGTAATTTGAGTATTTGTAATATGTTACTTTACACCACTGATTATTACCAGCAAAACTCTTAAAAAGTTGCTCCAGATCAGAGCTTTTCTGGCTCTCGGATTCCTGGTAGCTGTTGACGCTGTGTCTGCTGCTGTGATCCTCCCAGTCCAGTAGATGGTGCTGTTGCTCTTCTTTATCCTCACTGTCACTGCTGCCCAATGCACCCAAGGGTCTACCCAAACGTCCACGTGCCATTAGGGCCACCATTTCACTAACTTCACCTGCATAAAGCGATTTATACGTCACATATTTTTTCTTTAAATTGGATAAACTGCACGAGAAGATGAATGATGATGAATGTCTCACTTGTCCATGTGGCTTTTGTCTGGTAATGTTCTTCGAGAAATTTGTGGGTGCTGTCTTTCTGGCCTTTCGACGGCCCAAGTTGCATATATATCCTGAAAGAAAGAGTTTTTTTCTTTTTGGGAAATTTTTGTATTGTTCTTGTTGTTGTCATTTATCTTTTCTTTTTTTTGCACATGATTTTAATGAATCTTTTTGGCTCATGTGCTTCTACTGTCGTACCTGTTTGAGTTCTGATCTCTTTTCAGTGGCTGTCTTCTCTTTGTTGATTCAAATCTCTTAAAGTCAATATCCTCCTCCTGTGGATTGTTTTAATTTATTTTTTTAAAAATGCCTTTTTTCCATATCATTTATTTAATATACAACGTAGAGAATTAAGGTGCATTGATTGCTATTCTTATATAGTTTTTTGTATTGTACTGATCATTCTTGGTAGTATTTTTCACAAATTTAGCTTAGCAAGTAATTCTCAGGTAGTCCACTGGTAACAAAATTACATTTTGAATGCTAGTTTATATTCTGTATCTCTGAACTTCCATTCAAAAGTTTGAGGTCAGTAAGATTTATTTTAATTAATACTTTTATTCAGCAATAATACAAAAAAAAACCCTGCTTTGAACAAATGCTGCCTTTTTTACTTTCTTTTAATCAAAGTATCCTGAGCAAAATGTGTCCACAAAAATATTAAGCAGAACAACTGTTTGGTACACTGTAAAACAATTGTTTGCAGCCTTAAGTTTTTTAGTTGAATCAAATAAATTTTTCTAGTCATCTCAACTTACATCAATCAAACTGACAAAAAAAATTAAGTTTAACTTTGTATAACTTAAAAAATTGAGTTGAAACCTGATTAACTTATTAAAATAAGTTAAAGCAACACAAAATATTTGTTGTTTTGACTTTTTGTCATTCAATTGTTTACAGTATAATGATAAAAAAAATGTTTATCACCAAATCAGCATTCTTAAATGATTTCCGAAGAATCATGTGACACTGGAATAATGGTCACAGCAAATTCAGCTTTGCTGCCACAATTAAAAATAATAATTGTGTTAATTTAAAATAATTTCAAACACCACAAGAGACATCATACTGACCTCAAAGTGTGATCAGTCAGGATTTGAAATGTTATTGCACTAAAAACATCTTAAATTGTGTGAAATACCTGTACACTACTTGGATAGGTTGTGCTCCCGAAGCTCTCATCTTGAGCTGAGCTGTACTGACTGACCTCCTCATCTGCATTAATGCCCCCCTTTGGTAAATAGATATTAGACGGTGGCCCAAATGCTTTTCCAACACCATTACTGCACTCTTCTTCCATATTCACACTCTTCACCACTGCATCCACCTCATCGAAACATGGCGGCGGACCCACTCCAGCCCCCTCCACATTATCCAGACTCTCCTCGGCTTGCTGTAGAAGAACCTGAGACACTTTAAGGTTGAGAACAATGGAGCCGGTGTGCTTTGAGATGGAGTGACTGATAGCCAGATCCTTCTCTGTATCATTACAACAAGGTTCCTCCGGGAGTGGAGCATTATGGGTAATAGGCCATTCATGTGAAGCAGTGATATCATTATGTGAGGAATCCCAATGGAGGTCATCAGTGTCTGTAGTGGACTCTTCTTCTTCTTTGAAGATCCTCTCCAGATGATGTTTCTGGCTCTCGTGTCCTGCAGTCCTGCACTGCTTATTTACTAAGAGAAGAACAGAACAAACTATATTAATTTATGAATGTTCAACTTTTTTAGGCTCTGGAAGGATAGAAATCTCACCAAATTTGTCTTGCTCTCTCGCCTGCTTGATGTCAATGATGCTCTGAAGAGTCGAACATGAGTGGCATCTACTTCTCTTGTTCTCGCTTTTTATCTCCTGCAGCAGATTATGTTGTAAAATTCACTTAATAATGTATTATGCTCTGTGTATCTGGAAAAACCTTGCACAACATAACCTTAATCATTTTTCTTTCATAGCACCCACTAAGTTACTGATTATAAATACTGTATAGGCACCATGCAACAGAAAAAAACACAATTGCTATATTTGGTATTGGAAACTAATAATACATGTTTCCAGCACTGTTTAAGCTAATGTTTTCCTATCGTATAAAGAAAACAATTACCCTCATCAATTGAACGTGGAAGTTTTTAATGCACATTTTAAGATTTCATAGGCATCTTGGTGTTTTCCTCCATTTAACAATAAAATAATTTTAAAAATTGTGTGTGTGTGTGTGTATGTATGTATATATATATAGGCTAAAAAACATGCACCACTGTTCAAAAGTATATATTTAGAATATTAGAAATATTTTGATTTCAAATAAATACTTTTCTTTTAAACTTTCTATTAACAAAAAAACTTCTTAAAATCAGTTTTTACAAACTATTAAGCAGAACAGCTGATTTTAGCATTATTAATTATAAGAAATGTTTACTGAAATAAAAGTAAGGATTATGTGACCCTGAAGACGTAATTATGCTGAAAATTCAGCTTTGCCATTACAGGATTAGATTATATTTCAAAATATGTTGAAATAAATAATTGTAATAATATTGCTTTTGACCTTGGTCAGCTAACAATAACATTAATATTAGTGACGCTAAACAGTAGTGTACATTTAGTAAATAGAGCATGTTTTATGTACCGACACACACTGGTGAAATATAATAACAGAAGCCGTTGTACAAACTCTGATATGGCAGCGTAGATGGTAGCACAGATCATGCAGGCTGCTGCTCCGGTCCTGGGCTCTGTACTGGAGGCCCATCTGCAGGAAGTGGTAATATGGCTCAGGCACAGCAGGATGTGCTGTCAGAGCCTGACCAGCCTCTACTGACTGTTTTATCCAGCGTGGTTCAATGGAGCCCCATGGCACTTCATCTGTGCAAAGTAATACACCAGCTTTACAAACTACTCATACAAATCAAGGCCTGTTAGATAAAGATGACTGGCAGTTAGCACATGTATGAAAGTACCTGCAAAGATCTCCTGTACAAGGGCGCACATACTATAGAGATCAGCTGTTTCTGTACATGCTATACATCGAATCACTTCTGGAGCTGCCCAGTTGATGACACTTAGAGGCACAGGAACAGGAGGTGGGGTGTACGGGCATGTTCCTGAACTGTGATTGGGAAAAAGAGATAGGGCATATCGATTAACTAAACTTTACATATTACAATTCTCCATTACAAATAGAAACCATTTAATTTACAATTTTCTAAATTACAATCTGATTCTGAAAGTGTGTTCACACTTGTTTGGTTTGGTTCTTGTGGTCTGAGAAAGAAAAAAACAAACACATTTAGTCTTGGTTCTCTTAGGGCAAGTGTCCACCGAAGCATTTTTGTGCAGCTGAAAATGCCAGAGCTCTTCCAAAAACACTCAACTGTGAGCGCTTGAGAGTTCTTCTGCAGAGCTGTGTTTTAAAAATGGCAATCACTCTGCACTTTGCATGAAACAGACATGGCATGGAAACAGACATGGAAACGGTCATGGCATCTTCGCACTGCTGATATTCTAATAATCGCAGTACTCTTTGAGACTGAAAAAATATTCTTGTCTCTGGAATTTGATGAAACTTTGAACTTCTGAACATCGATATATGCAGTGTGCTGGGCTAAACACACTCGTTAAATATACAGTAAATGTGCATAAATGTGATGTTATTTGTATTATGAGATAACTTATAAAGAGCTTATAAAATGTGAAAAGGAGTGTAAACGATTCAGTTATAATATCATAAAGTATCCTAAAGAAAATATAAATTTAAATGAGAGATTTGTGAGGGGTGTACTCATATATGCTGAGCACTGTATATATTTATTTATTTATTTATTTCATATGTTTTCTTTTGTAAGGATGGTGTACCTGGGCACCGTAAACCCGAGGCCTGTAACTTTGGCAACTCCAGGGTGCACTATGAGCACAGTGTGTGAGGAAAGGGCTCTGAGAACCAGACAGCGTCCATGCAGGTACATTAACACCTCACACACCTGCAGTACCACTGATAACAGGTCAACCAGCTGGAGGAGTGGAAACTCATCACGCTGCAGAGGGAGGAAATAAACAAAGACCATTTAAAAGAAAATCACTTCTTAGTCATTTAAGTCATAGTGTGCTTTCTGAAATGTTTAAATATTACCCTTTGGTGAAGCAGACTGTAGAGAGACCCCACATTCACTCTCTCATAAACCAGCTTTGTGCTGTCCAGGTCAGGAGTCATACTTACAGCCATTAGCAGCAGCAGGTGCGGGTGAGACATCTGACTGCAGAAGACATAATCAAATTTTAATTTTGGGGTGAAGTATTTCTAGTGAAACTTTTTTAGTAAAGATACAGTCAACATCAAATCAAACTGGACCTTATTAAAGGTCCCGTGAAGTGTTTTGAAATGTGCATTTTTTATTCGATGTATGACATAATCTCAACTGAAAAATGAAGAGAGGGTGGGACACAGATTAGCCCTCCTAACCTCCTCCCCTTTTAAAAAACAGCCAATATTGTTTTGTTTTATCACAGTTCTGCCAGTGAGAGTGGTTGAGCTCAAGCGCATCAAATGAAAAGCAAATGAGAAGCGTCTTGAAGGGGGCGGGGCATGTCAGATACTAGAGAGCATTTGATTGAAGAACTGAAGAATGAGGTGACGTGAAACAAATTATTGATCCATTTAGGCGGAAGTGACAAACTGCAAGATAGATTTAGATGTTTATATCAGTTTTATATTTTATAAACGCGACTTTTGTTACTGTTTTGGAGCACACTAGCTTATAAATATCCTTAAAACTAACAGACTGAAACTAACATCTAAAAACTTGATTTTAATTTCATGGGGCCTTTAAATGTATTTGTACTGTTGTTGCATGTTTAATTGTGCATGATACTAATCGGGGTTATTACAATTATCTATAACAAAGATAATTACTTTACTTTTTTACTTGAATAAATGTTTAACAAAACTGTTCAACAAATTAAGTAACTAAATAAATATATCATTCATTTATTCATTTTCTTTTCGGCTTAGTCCCTTTATTAATCTGGGGTCGCCACAGCGGAATGAACCGCCAATTTATCCAGCATATGTTTTATGCAGCGGATGCCCTTCCAGCTGCGACCCATCACTGGGAACATCCATACACGCTCATTCACACACATACACTACGGCCAATTTAGCTTACCCAATTCACCTGTAGTGCATGTCTTTGGAGTTGTGGGGGAAACCGGAGCACCCGGAGGAAACCCACACGAACACGGGGAGAACATGCAAACTCCACACAGAAACGCCAACTGACCCAGCCGGGGCTCGAACCAGCGACCTTCTTGCTGCGATTGTGCTACCCACTGCGCCACCGTGCTGCTCATAAATATATTATATATAACTTATTTTATTTCAGTTAGCTGCAGGGCAACATCTCATTATTTAGTAGAATTTGATGTGCTACAAATCTAAAACTATATTAATACATTTTTAAATGTACTTCACTGACTTAAAAAATATTAATTTGTTTTGATGATTTTTAATTAAAATAATAAGTCAATCATCTAAAAATATTTTCTGATGAACGACAACTACATATTAAAGCAATTTAATATTAACCAATAACACAAAGTAAACATTTCATCTTTATATCAGTTTAGATCAAATTATTTGGCATTCAGGGCGGCACGGTAACTCAGTGGTTAGCACTGTCGCCTCACAGCAAGAAGGTCACTGGTTCGAGTTCCGGCTGGGTAAGTTGGCCTTTCTGTGTGGAGTTTGCCTGTTCTCCCCGTGCTGGCGTGGGTTTCCTCCAGGTGCACCGGTTTCCCCCAGTCCAAGAACATGTGCTATAAGTGAATTGGATGAACTCAATTGGCCGTAGTGTATGAGTGTGTGTGTGTGAATGTGAGAGTGTATGGGTGTTTCCCAGTACTGGATTGTGGCTGAAAGGGCATCCGCTGCGTAAAACAAATGCTGGAATAGTTGGCGGTTCTGATCAATAATGGACTAAGCCGAAGGAAAAATCAACAAATGAATGTATTTGGCATTCAGTTTCCTTAAAAAATATTTAGCATTTTAAAAATCTGTTAAAAACCATACATTTAGTAGAGAAACAGTCTTACCACCTAAGTTTAATTAATGTAATTTGTGATTACATCTGTTTATTATCAAATCCATTTATAGTTTTATAGTCTCTCTATCCACAGGACAAGCACTTCCGTTTTCATAATTTTACCAGCAATACTCCTGCTCATAAATGAGTAGATCCAGGAGACCATCATGCCCTTCACGTTGTTGAAAAGCGGGACCATGTAGCTCCTTAACAGTGACACGGCTTCCTTTCCAGCTGTAACTGAGGTATGATTAATAGTTAATAAGATCCTTTCTGTAGTGTGACTTCAACAGCATAGTTAATAAGTTATGCCTTAATTTCAGCGTCTTACTTAGTCATACGTATGAAAGATCCACACATGAATGAATTAAGGGGCTCGTCATTCGATTGACCCAAGTCACTATGACATATCAAGGGCACAGATGCAGACAATCCCAGACTCATCACTGGCTTCTCAAAGCATAACTGTAATGATTTGCGAGAACATCACAAAAAAACAACATATTAACAAAAGATCTGTAAGATTAATAGCTGTTAAAATGTAAAAACACTGTGGTTAGTAGCTTTACCATGCTAATAGTTACAGGAATCTAAAAAGAAAAAATTTATTTGATTCTTATTTACTCACAGTCACGTCATTACAAATATCTGACTTTCTTTCTTCTGTAGATTTAAAATGCCACAAAAGAAGATATTTTTAAGAATGCTGATAACTCGTTTGATTTTCATTGTCTATTTTGTCCATATAATGGAAGCCAATGAGAAAACAAACCTTATAATAATCAACATTCTTCAAAATAACTTATCTTGTGTATCACATAAGAAAGAAAGTTATAAAGGTTTGGAATAACATTAGGTTGAGTAAATCATGACAAGTTTAATTTTTTGGCTTGACAATCCCTTTAATTCTATAAATCCTTATAATAGTAATCTATGGTTAATTAATATTTTAATTACGATAAAATTACAAAGAGTGTATAATTGGTGTGTTAATGCTTAATATTTGCAATAGAGGAAATAAAATGTTTACACAAACCTTTCCATGGCCAAAACACTGCTTCATCATGTCAGAGGCAGACACCTTATAACCTTTATTTTCATGAATAAGACCAGATCCCCTAAAAAGGACACAAATAAATAAATAAATTAATTAATTAATTAAAATACTAAATTAACTGTACTGTATTGGGTCACCACTTAATGTGCAAATTGAATCTTGAATCACTTTTAGGTGTTGTTTCTTTCTCCTTGTATGAATGAAAATATAACTAAATACTGAAGGTAAATAGGACTTTTCATATTAGAATATGTACTGATTAATTTTTAGACTCTTTCAAAAAATCATACATTTAACCTTGATTTACATCTTGACATCCATTAAATGTCATTCGGAAGAACAATTGTTTTTATACCAAATAATCTTGTCAGGTATCATATATTATGAACGATATTAATTAAAGATATATTAAAATACTCATTTTAAGGATCATCATGCAGCCTCCAAAATACTAACTTTAGAAATTTTATTTGATGCAGACACCAAAATGGGTCATCTTTGACTCACAACTACTAAAAATGGCACTCAACACAATTGATAAAATACTAAATAAAAATAATAACATTGTCCCACTTATGTAAAAAAATAAGGAATTTACCAAGGTCGCAAGAGTTTGAGCATGGAGGGCGAGCTCAGCAGAGTCTTCGAGGAGGATGGACTGACACGTGTATCTCTGGAAAGATGCGTCTGCAATAAACTCTGCATTTGAGACTCACACCTCTTCAGAAAAGCTAGCATCTGAAAAAAGGAAGAAACAAGGGAACAAGCTGCATCCAAAGCACCACAATAATGTGTGCATACACACTTTACATCTACACACAAGAGAATATACTACTTTTGTTTTAGTCAGCATGAACTAGAAGTTGCTGAGACATTTATTTCAGTTGATGGACTGAAACGGAATATTGAGTAGGGGGTGGGGCTTTCTTTTTGTGCATCAATCCCTCATAGCAAACTAACTGTAAAAGAGAGGTGTGGTTAAGAATATTGTGGCTGAAGCCGTCAAACTGGCATCAAGAGAAGGACCACCACTCCAAAGGAAATGGTCAGACTTTGATTGAAGATTACCAAAACAAAACAAAAAAAATTCAGCAGATTAATTTGGATGTATGAATTGTTCGCCTCAAGAATAACAATGTGCGCTTGCAAAAAACCCCAAAACATTGTAAATTTTAATTTCACACAGACTTTAAACATTAAACTGTCTATATAGAAAGATGAATGTATGTGGAAAATTGTTTATAAAAATACTAATTATTTAAT
The DNA here is from genome assembly GCA_903798115.1 of Danio jaintianensis. Classification (NCBI taxonomy): domain Eukaryota; kingdom Metazoa; phylum Chordata; class Actinopteri; order Cypriniformes; family Danionidae; genus Danio; species Danio jaintianensis. The sequence goes on from CAIGQV010018202.1 coordinate 8,594,338, forward strand.
GAAATACTGTCATGAAAGGTTCTATCTTTACAGCACCAGACCTTTGGAATGTTCTCCTGAGCACCTTCCTTTGCCCAGTTCTTTGGCACCTGGCCCTTATCATCATGAAGACGCAAATCCCCGCCAGCATCCAGCAGCGAACTCAGCAACCAGGGATTACAGGAGAAAACAGCAGCATGGACAGGGGTGCTTCCATCTTTACTGCGACTGGTGAACATAAATACCACACTTGAAATTAGATATGTGTCAATGTTCAATAGTATATCAAAATAATGAACATAAATTACATTGTTTTCATAGACACTGCAAAGTACTTTGATTAATTATTCATTATATAAAATTGTAGAGTGCTTGTTCAGAATACTCAGATTGTTGTATTTGCAGTGTTGTTCATCACAACATTAAATGCTTGAAAACTTAATATGTTATTTTTATGCAAACAAACATTTTCACATGTTAATCTGGCCTAAGACATGCACAAAATATGAATTAAAAATACTCTATTTATAGGCCTATTGTTTGTTAACACTGTACAATAAGGCTCCGTTTGTTAACTTATTAAAATGTATTAGTTAATTAGTCAACCTAATGTGATGATGAAAGCTACAAAAGCATTTATTAATCTTAGGTGAAGTTAATTTCTTAGTTGATGCTTAATAACTCATTAAAATCAAAAGTCGTTATTGTTTTATTAAATGGATTTATTAATTACTAATAAAATTCCGTTTTTTTTATTTTTATTAATATTAACATAACAACTAATAAATGTGACTATTTCTCAGTGTTGATTATTATGCATAAACCAATGTTTACTAATGAGACCTTATTGTAAAGTGTTACCTATTGTACTTTATAATCTTCTTCTTCTTTTTTTTTACTTTTTTAATTTGAACATTTATATACAATAAAGCAAAACACAAAGCTTAGCCAATATTGTGATAATACTGTATATATTATAGCGACCAAAAAAATTATATCCTCATAAGGCTATTTAAAATTCATATGCCTCTTTCATGTTCAAACAGTCTCCATGGTTGATGAAGTGAATGTTCGGACTTACTGATTTGGATTTGCTCCAAACTGCAGGAGTTTCTCTGCTACACTGGTAAAGCCGAGAAGAGATGCGCAAAAGAGTGGTGTCTGTCCAAGATTGTTCACGCTATCAACTTTTACACCTACGGAAATGACATTTTCAAAAACCATCAATGAAAATACAGTCATATAAAATATTTAGAAAAATTCCTGAAATGCATGTAGACCTTTTTTGAGGATTTTCTCCACTTTAGCTACACTTTTCTCAATTGTGTATCTGTGCAGGAGGGCTGGTAAACCTCCACCTGTCACAATGCCCAGAAGCACAGGACAGGGCATTGGCTGAACCCCTGTCATGATGCTGATGTGTCATGGATCAAATAAGAGAAGTAACCAGAGATTTCTTGTTCAGCTGAAAAACACAATCCATATGGTTGAATCATATTAGCATATGAACCGGTACAGTGAGAAGTTAACACGTTTGCTTAACGTTAATATTACTAATTGCAGTTAGCTATAACGTTAGTCAAGTAGAAAAAATGTTTAACAAGAAAACTAACAAGTGAAAAAAACTCCTTACTGACTCATATTGTGTTCAAACATAACATTTAAATGCAAACAACTAACGTTAATTATGCTAGGACGCAGATACAATTAGCCGAAGCTTATATTATTATTTTTTAAATAAAGATTTATCCGTTCAGGTACCGTTTTGTTGTCTTTCGTCAATTGAAAATAGCAACTGTAAAATGAAAATCAGTTCTGAAAACAAGCAAAGTTTTTACGACATTTTTGAGACGTTTCTTGCGCTAACCGTACTAGTAACGTATTTCGTTCTGATGGATGGATATGGGAATCGGCGGAGGGATATTATTGGATTTTTCTTGACATACAAATATATCAAATCTTTAATTTCTCTTTAATTAATCTTTAAAAATTATTGTATTACAGTATTTGTCCTTTAATGAAAATGTCCATAAAAGTGATGATGTAATCATCAAAAAATGCGTAGGATGCGCACTATTTCCCGTCCTGATTTCTCCTTCCGCGCCAAATTTTGTTATTGCCATTTTAATGCTAGTAATGAATAATGCTATATATATATACACACACATATTTTTTTTTTTTTAAGAAGCATCAGTGTCATGTGCGACCTTATTAGATCAAAGGTCTCTAACAGGATTCACAATTGAAACCTTTAAACAACTTAAGAGTAGGTGCATCCACATTTTATTTGCATTAGTAAATCATAATAAACTGTTGTAAATATGATACTTGGAAATACATGCACGCACAAATCGCACAATTTTCATATTCAAACACTGCAAAATTGCGGTATAAACAAAGAGACGCCCATTGTTCAAATGATCATGTGTGTAATGAAATGGAATAATGTCACAAGACCTTTGTCTTCGTGTCTTCCAAGCATAAATTAGTAATACAATTATATAAAACAAAACAAAAATCCAAATTTGGTAAAGTAATTTATATTTTTCTTTGTATCACTATTATTCATCTATTATATCCATATTCATACATTTGTTTATTATTTTATTGTAAAACTGCGATAGGGACTTTTATTTTGTATCTTTCTGGTGACGATACTGTAGGACTCATGAACCTCAGTGCAAAGCTAATAATCCTCGAAAACAGCGGTGTGTGTCACACATCCACCCTGTTTCTGTCTCTCCTCTTCTTACACCCCCAAGAGGATGAACAAACCCGTTAGAGGACATGAGGACGGCACTTAATATTACTTTTTTAAACTCTTTTCATTGTTTTCGGTGGCTCGGCTAATGTGATGGTAACGTGGCTCATCAACGCCGGGGATTTTCAGGAACTTTTTCACCTCGGATGCTCCGGATCTAATGCTTTTATCATTTAGATATGTCTTTAAATTGCACATAATTGTCAAACAAATGTGCAAAATTTCTAATAACGAATATATGCTTTAATTGTTTTAGGCTTTGTGTCCGATAAGGGATGATTTATCCGTTTAAAATCTCGCAGATTGATTCATTCACGCTGTTCACTGTGATCTAGCTAATGTTAAACATGCTACTTGATCTGTAAGTAGTTTTGCAGATGCTCTAATGTTGCACATATCTCGTTTAATATATCGTAGTTAGCATTAAAATAAATGTATCTGTCTCTGTCGCGCTGGTTGAAGTGAGATTTACGATCCGCAATCCACCGCTCGCATGTTTCCACCCAGCCTCGGTGCGAACTTTCATTTTTGCTGTTTGTGGAGGTGTTTTAACAGCCGATAATTGTAGGAAGGAAAGTGTCGTTGTTGTGTTAGGATGCGGAAGGGTGAGGAGCAGAGCTGAGGGTAAACATGTTAAGGGTTTAAAGCATGTTAATGGCTCGGTGATCATGTCGTCAATGGAGGGTGTTTTCTCCTGGGTGGGAGACTGGCAGTGGTTCTGCATGGTCACTCTCTTTCTGGCCTCGGTTGTCACTTTGGTTATATACTTGGTGCTCTATTTTTCCAACGAAGCTCCTGTTGGGAAAACACCTCTCAATCGTGTGGATTCAGAGGAAGCTGATGGGATTTTATGTTGGGTGCTTTCCTTGAAAAACTGGAGGAGTCAGTGGAGAAGAGCCTGGTTCAGGAGCCTCAACGAGGAAGCTTGTAGATCACAGGTGGGATTTTTATTGATGTTTTCAAATTAAATTATTTATTTATCTCTCTCATACATGCGTATGAAATATGGCTATAGAAAAAAATAAAAGAACACTTGAAAATGCTCAGTTTCTCTGGATTTTATAGGTATGGGTTTTAGTGAAATGTTAATATTTGTTTTATTCTCAGAACATTTAATCCAAATAAAAAGTAATTTAGAACATTTTATTTCTAGAAAATGTCAGTTTTCATTAGATGTGAAAGAATAACAGGGCCATTCCACTAAAACATTGGTATTGTGTTGCCTAAAAATGAACATAAACATCTCATAATGACAGCATATTTATTTATTATTATTTTAAATGTGGAATAAATGTCTTTGATATTTCCCCCCAGATTTTAAATTGCACATTTGTGACCCTGGACTACAAAATATTATATATAATAATAATATATATATTATGTAATATAGATTTTTTTTTTTTAGCCCTCAGATTCCATATTTTCAAATAGATCCAGATCTCGGCTAAATATTGTCCAATTCTAACAATCCATACATTAACAGAAACCTCATTCAAGCTTATTCATTAAAATGACACTTATGATTGGTGTTGTGATCCAGAGCCACATGTAATCTTCTTTAAATTGTATTCCTGTGGTCTCTCTTGCTTATAGTATTGCTTTGCTTTTTTTCCAAACTTTATTAGAGTGGGATTCAGCTGACCTTTGAAGATGATGGTGTCCAGTCATCAGAACTGGCTGTGGACCAGATTTCAAGCTTCACAAAAACACGGGGTCAAAAGGTAGGGTGCTTAAATGTGCTTTGAGCATTTATACACACTAACCTATATGTGGAAGCTATTTTCTCCCTCAAGCCTGTACATTCCTCTCGCTTGCCTGCATGAGTTGTATTTAATCAGGATGTTTTCATTCAATGATTAGAAGTGTTATAAAGTATTGAAATGTGAGGAATTGGTCAGCTAGTTTTATCTGTATTTTTAATTATTATCATTATTTTTTTTGCAGAATGTTATGTGTCAATTGGTTGGAAACAAGCTGCAGTTTTCTCTCAGCGCTTTCCCAAGCTTGACGACTTCACAAACCTCCTTGAGATACAGTGTCAAAATATCTCCACTTCATCTGCAGGTAAACACAAGCCTATGTTTATTCTGCTCTTTAGTGTTACTTGAGTGTGCTTGGGTAAACGCAGCGCCACGGTGTATGTATAACCAATTGTCAAACAAGACAGTCATTCTTTGAGCGCTTCCAGGAATATTGGCATTAGTGAGGCGGATGATCCAGTTTTTTTCCCCTTGGAGTAGACAAGCATCTCCTATTGTGTTATTCTCGGAAAAGTTTGTCCCGTGGTTTGTCATCAAAGTAAATAGTTATTGTAGTCACATGGGCATAAAACAACACTACGCGCATTTGTACTGTACTTTCAGTTTAAATGGAAATGAATCTTGTGAGGAAATTAAACAGTCTAATGCAAGTAATAAAGATCCAGGATGAATAGAGATTTAATAAAGAGTGTTATTTTAGTAGATATTATTTATATAATATTCGTGTATTCCTATTTCAAACGTGGCTTTATCTTTAAAGGTTTAGTTTCAATATTAAAGCAGAATATAGTTTCTGAATCTACTGATTAGCTGTGGTTATAATTCATTAATCATTTAAATAATTATATTAATAAATTATCAAAATATTGCTTTGCAGGAAATTATAATTCTGTTTCATTTTTGGCTTCATTTCCTATTTAGCTTGCAGTCATTTTAATGTTTTATCTAATTTATGTAGTTATATAGTTAATATTTATATTTGGGGTTTTTCCATAAAATTTGTGTGTCAGTTTTATTTTAATTCAAGAAAACAAAAATGTAATCTAATTTTAGCAAACATAAACAACACTGCCCATATATTTACAGTTAAATTAGGCTTATAAGAATGTGAAATAAATACATTTGCCCTTGCATAAGATGTCCCATGTGCTCATAAGAGATATAACGCTTCATGCACCATCCCAAATGCTTTTGATTTATAGGGCGTGACTCACTCTGCTATTTTATTTGCCACGGGAATCAGATTAAGTGCCTCGGTTGTGAGCGCTGGCTCAATGTCCTGCCTTTATTTTAATCACCGTTAATATGCCTCTGAAATGTGCACGTGTATTTTTACTGGGACATCCTGACCGGAATTATTCATGGGAAAAGCTTATACCTCTTGGACAGAGAGTTAATTTAATATTGCACTACAAATGGCAATTAAATAAACTAACCTTGGAGAACCATTTCATTGTTCGGAGCTGCAGTTTATTCTGCTTCGCAGTGAAGTTGACAATGCATTGTGTTTAAGGGCTCACACAGGCTTTGCTCAATTGAATTACAGCTATTTTTAAACCAATAAGTTGTTCGACGACTCATTGTCGTGCAGATCCTGTTTTAGCCTGTAAGTGCATTGAGTGGATAAATGCATTTAACCTGTCGTTGAAACCTTACATTTCCAGAATCCTTCCCTTTTCTATGGTATTTGGTTGTAGAGGGCTGTTTCATTCAAGCAGATGCGTTAACAATGTTGTTGTTGTTTTTTGCCAATTTTTATATAATTTGTTAAAGATTATTTAGAAAACAGAGTTGTCCCACCTAATATGTACAGTTAAAAAGTCAACAATGCATATAAACCATCTAGATGTATGTATATATGTAACTTCCAAATTTTTTTGGTTTACTATATTGTCCACTTATTTAAAATATCATTCTGTGTTCTTGTGTTGCTATGTATTTACATAAGGATGTATGTACCCAGAGCTCCTGAAAAAACACCAAAAATTACTTGTGTGTTTGCGCACACTTGGCGAATAAAGCTCATTCTGATTCTCATATTGCAAAAACACATTAATTTATGCTTAGAAGTAACTGTAATGAAATATATTTTAAAGTTAAACATTTATTTTTACGAGTATGCTTGCATTACGTCTGTGTAGGCATTTTATCTGATATTTCTCATTCTTTGCCAGATATACCATTTGACATTTTCAGGTATATCCAGTTTTTGAAAAAAAAACCTAAAGAAAACCACACACGCACACATATATATATATATATATATATATATATATATATATGTATATGTATATACACACTAGGGCTGCTCAATATATCGTTTCGGCATCGATATCACAATGTACAAATCTGCAATGTCAGTTCAGTTTAGTTTCAGTTTTAGTTTATTCATCCATTAGGAAATTTGAGTGGGATTACACATTGTGAAGTTTAACCTTAATAGAGTGAAAGTTTTTCATTTGCTTGTTTGCTTTGTTTTTAAGGCCTATGACCGTGAGATTTGAAGTGTATTTAAACCATTCGTGTATAGGAAATTATAACATTTTAACAAAGATTGTTTATTGTTATACAATAAAAACTATGCAGTGTTATTTATTTACATTTTGATTATTTAATTTCTGTACCTGAATACGGTTAGACTCGTTCCAGAAAATCATAAAACGCTATCTGTTTGATTCATGCAGATTATCTGTCCTACAAAATCATCCCGATCGATATAAAATGATGCATGTGTTCCAAATTGAGCTATTCAAATCATTGGGTGAAATTCTATTCATATTTAAATATATATATGCAGAAAAAGCTAAACATCGCAATGTCTGTTTTTTTTCTAATATCATGCATCCCTGATATACACTATGTACAATTTAAAATCTCTGATGCATGCTTTTATTTATTTATTTTTTAAGATTTTTGAGTTTCAAATTTGTCAAACCTTAATTAAAATACTGCCATTTTTAAAAGTGATTGCATTCATTTTCTGTCTTTCATTTCTGGAGGAATCCAGGTGGCTGTTGAATTATTTTCTAGCTATTTCTCCTGCTGGTCAAGGCCGGTTACTGGAAAGCTCCCAGCGATGGGCTTTGTAGGCTGAATAACAGTATATTTGGGGCTTTTGTTTCTGTACCGGAGGTCAGTGCACTCTAAAGCCCACATCCATATATGAGGTGGTGGAATAACACTTTTATTGTGACTCCATGGGGTCTAACATTTGGCACGATTACAAGTACTGTAAGCAAATATCTTGTCAGGCTCAGACTGAAGTCGATCGATTGAAGCATTTCCTGTGTATATAAACTGCGTTGTAAGGTATTAGTAACCAGTTTACTTGCTCCTTTCATGTGATTTATTTATTTATTTATTTTTTGAAAATGCACTTGAAGGCATTGCATCTGACAGGAATTTGGCTTCCTGTCATTTTTTTTCCTACTCATTTTTCCCGAGTTGGTTCTCCAAAAATGTAAAGCAGTCGTGCTTGGACATGACAGCCCATTCCTCCGTGTGCAGTGGGCCCTGCGGCTCAATGAGCTGTTGTGAATATGAGAATGCTCTGGACCCTTTGTTTATTGTGAGTTTGAAGTAGGCAGTGTGTGTTATGTTCCGCTGTTTGGCCTCTGTACGTTTCTGCCTTGCTGATTTGAAGCAGGAGCATTTGTTGTTTAGTTAATAGCTGATTAAGTTAACAGATCTGTCAGCTGTTTATTTTAGTTGGTCATTCAAACACCATTTTTCTGAAATTGATGGTATACAGATACATGTTGTGAGCATATAATAGTTGAATTATATATTCCGAGCTGATAAGGGTAAAATATTGTACTCTGTTAATAAATAGTTTGTCTTTTTTTTGTTGCTATGAATGAAATATTCTGGACATTTATGTCTAAAGCTTTATATGGATACATATATTTTTTTTAATTATTTTTTATGGTGTCTCTTAATGGTTTTGATAAATGTTTAAAACCAATAACTAACTAATATAATATTAATACTTTTATTCACCAAGCGTGCACGATATTGATCAAACAGTAAAGATTTTTACATTTACAACAAAAGGTTTGTTTCAAATCAATTCTGTTCAGATATCTGACAAAATATCATGATTTCATATCAAATATACAAAGCAGAATTACTGCTTTCAACATTAGTCATAAAAAATGTCTATTGAGGCAAATCACATATTAAAATGTTTTTTTGAAATATCGTGTGACACTGAAAACTGAAGTAATAATTCTGAAAATATACCTTTTACATTATAGAAATAAATGTACAAATTTATTTAATAAAAAATTATTTAAAAGTAATTGTTTCACAACATCACTGTAAATTATAAATGGGTCACTTTGTATTTCTGTACCATATTGCACAAAAGCTGAAAATAGCCCTAAATTAATGATTTACATTTTATAATAAAAATAATAAACAAAAAAATCATTCTAACATTGTGTTTCAATTACTGCTGGGCAAAGATTAATCACATCCAAAATAAAAGTTTGTTTTGATATATTGTATGTGTATTATAATGTATATGTGATAAACATACATTAAAACAAAACTATACATAACAATTTTGTTGCATAGATATAGATAATTTGTATCATATACATATATATTTTATATTAAAATGTAAACTTTTTCTCAAATATATGCATCAATGTGTGCATTTATGTGTGTATGTATATATGTGTGTATATATGTGTGTGGGTATATATATATATATATTTATTTTTTTATTTTTTTTGCAAATAAAGGCCGTTTCTATCACTCGTTTTCATACAATATTTAAAAATGTCCTCGGCTGGGTCAGTTGGCGTTTCTGTGTGGAGTTTGCATGTTCTCCCCGTGTTCGCTTGGGTTTCCTCCGGGTGCTCCAGTTTCCCCCACAAGTCCAAAGACATGCGCTATAGGTGAATTGGGTAGGCTAAATTGTTCGTAGTGTATGTGTGTGAATGAGTGTGTATGGATGTTTCCCAGTGATGGGTTGCAGCTGGAAGGGCATCCGTTGCGTAAAACATATGCTGGATAAGTTGGCGGTTCATTCTGCTGTGGCGACCCCTGATTAATAAAAGGATTAAGCCGAAAAGAAAATGAATGAATTTAAAAATGTGCGTTTTTCTCTTACTCGTCATGCGATACTTCAAAATGTGCATTAACAGAGTGATGGAAAAACCCAGCTTATGTTTAAAAGTATTTTTTTTGTTTCCACAGCTGGCCCTACAGATGAAAGAGGTGAACGGGGAGGTGGAGATTTCCTGGCGGGTGCTTCACCTGGACTCTGTAGATCTGCAGCTGATGCCGAGCTTTGCACAGGTATAATCACACATCAGGCCACCCGAGAAAGAAACAATCACATGATTAAACATGGTTCTCATTGCACAGTGCGTCAATTGTAAATCTCTCCTGGTTTTGAGAGCTGACTCCTGCTTATTTTTCCCAGAAAGCACATGACTTTGTGTTTGTGTGTCTCAGGGAGATTGTCAGAGTCTAAGTGAAGCTGCTGTGACCGACAGGCTGAGACAGGTCTTGAACGGAGCTCAAGCATCTGTAACTTTGAGCAGCCGGCCCGCAGAATCTGCAGAAGTCAAGGTACAACCATGCACAGCACTCATTAAACATTGAACATGTCCACAACACTGAAATAGCACTTAAAGTGTTCACTCAAGCCAGAATGAAAATTAGCATCTTTGTAAGACCTCATAGCCTTCTAAGTTCATAAGAAATGTACTTTTACAGTGTAAATTATAAAAAAAATAAAGGCAAAATACTTTAGGTGAATAGGGTAATAAAATAAAATAAAATTAACTGTGTTATAACACTTGCCCACTTTATTGATGACAGTAAAAACTGAAAATATTTTTTCAAGAATGTTATGTTGAAATATGCAAATTGTGCAGTATTTAATTAAATGTGTTGATTTCCATATATTTCTTGCACAGAAATCTGAGCATTGGATTAAGTCAGGTTTCTTGTTCAAAATTCTTGTTTCATTTTTTCACACATTAGAGTTTTTGACGCATTAATAGCACTCCATTATTCAGAAAACACTGCAACCACCAAGGGAAAAACAAAATATATATATATATTGGGCAAGGATGATAACCGGTTTCAAGGTTTACCGTGGTTTTGAAAAGTCAAGGTTTTAAAACCGCTCAAATTTTCAGTGTTTTTGAAACTAATAGAGACAGCAGAAGTCAATGATTTATTTGAATAATTTAGCCTGACATGTTTACTGTTCCAAAATATTTCATCTTTAATCTAAATGTTTCTTTTTTCAATGGGGGTAAAAAGTTCTTGTTTTTTTTCTCCAGACATTTAAAAAGAACATATTTTTGAGCAGTAATCACAATATTGTGAAACCGCGAAATTATTATGCAAGGTTATCATACTGTCAGAAACTTATAACGGCCCATGCCATACATACACATTTTTTTAAATGAATTGATTCCTTTTTTTTTTGGTAAAATAAATAAAATAAAATAAAAATAAAATATGTGCATGTAAAAACAGTGTTATTATATATTATTTTATTTTTATTTGTGCAATAAATTTGTAGAAACAAAACTGTGGATATAAAAACAATTTCTTCCCTTAAACATTGTCTCTTGAGAGATTAGATTAAACCTCTTGATTGGTAAAGATTTATTTTTGGATGTCAATAACATTTTTATTGTTATATGTTTTTATGAAAACATAACGCCCAATAGTGTACATGTATATGTTAACAAAATGATCTCAGTGTTATTACCTGGCAACAACTAGAACATGCACCAAAACACTAGCAAACAATACAGCAATTATACAGCACCATCAAAAGAATCTCAGCCAGACTAATGGAATAAGAAACAAAATAAAATGACATGTAAAAAAGAATTACAGAAAAAGAATAATTACAGAGACATTGGTAACATATACATCTAAGGATAGATCTGCCAGATTTGATAAATATCTTCATTTGTGTTCTGAAGATGAATAGATGAACCTATAAAAAGGTTCATAACGTTCATAATTTTGACCACATAACTTAATAAGCCTTTTGTAAACCAATTATGCTTGTCCTCAGGTCTTGATAATGTAATTTGATCAATTTCATAATATTCTGAGCATTGCAAAACTTAGGAATTTGCATAGAATGGAGAGAAAAACATAGAAGAGGATGTTGCTGTTGATGCTATGAGTGATAATGTTTTATTTCCTCTGTCCTCTTTAACAGGAAGTAAGGAACAAGACCTTGCAGGCGACCTCCCCGCCGAAGCCCCCACGAGCTCATGAATGGAAACTGTTAGTGAAGAATATCCGGGTCACATTCACACAGGAGGATGGTGCTGCAGGTTAGTGGCCATAAGAGCGGCACGGACACATTTTTAATACTGTAAAAACTGCAAATAAATGTTAACTGGGAAAAAAACTAAATGAACACAAATGGATACATAAACAAAAATTTACATGCATACATAGACATAAACAACAAAATTCTAATAAATGGTTGCAATAGTTATGTGATTGCTGCATTTACACTGCAAGTCGTCTGATCTATGTACTTTATTTATTTATTTTAATTATTTATTTATTTTTCTTTGTGTCCCGCTCATTTACATTCACTTACATTTAAAAGGGAACAGATATATTATATTATATTATATTATATTATATTATATTTTATTTTATTTTATTATTTTATATTATGTTGTTTTATATTATATTTTATTATATTTTATTAAATTATTTTATATTATATTATGTAATTTTATATTTTATTATTTGATATTAGTATTTTATTATTTTATTAGTTTTGTGTATATTTCTATTTTTAAAAAAAAAAAATATATATATATATATTGTCATTTAGTTTTTTGTTTGTTTGTTTTTTTACACAATGAAAATTGTCAAAATTATGAATGCTTTTAATATTATGTTGTGTCTGAAAGCATGCTGTAAAAAAAATGCTGTCCATTTATATTTGCAAATTGGACAGAATATCATGCAAATGATGTTTACTGGTAGGTAGTTTAACTTGCTTGTCAAGAGTTTTTAACCAATATAATACCACTTTTTTTTTCTTATCTGAATCTGTATATCACATACAGCCATTTATGTTGTGCCATTTCTGAAATAATTGGTTGCATTGCATAGATTGCATTCTTAAAATCCCGTATGTCTCATTGTTTGCGAAATGGACCTAATATAGACCACAGGCCTCAGCTAATGCTTTTATATTGCTTGTATGCAAGAAATCACACCAATTATTTTGGATGACATTTTATTGCGGGCACAAAGTGCTGTGGTTACACTTCCCAAAAAGTACCACCCCCAATGACTTATTGAGTTAACCGCCTGTGTTTTCCTCAATCAGGATGTCCCTTTTGTTCGGAAATCATTTCCGGAAGTGCTCTAATAGTCCCGCTGCTCTCCAAGCCAAGTAAAGCACTTAACGGAGACAACTGGTATCTCATCCGTTTTATGCATAATTCATTTTGGCAAGGAGCGTTCTGTGCATTAGTCAGTTATTTAGTGCAAGCACTTCTCTAGATCTGTTCTTTTTGTGTCTGGGCTGAAAAAGAAAAAGTACATTAGGAAAGTGTGCTTTTTCAAGGGTACTGCTTGGGCTTGAAGAAGTATTTCTGTTTTGGTTTCAGGCGGCATGAATCCTCAATGTATCCTCCAGCTGGATGATCCACCTCAGAAGATCAACAGTTCAGTCTTGACGAACAAATGCAACCCGGCGTGGGACCAGCCCTTCATATTGTGAGTTTTGGTCCACCCTCTCCATCTGCCCCGGCCAACTTTGGTTGTATCATTTAATTGCAGATTTTCATATTGAAGTTTTTGGTCACTTTTAGAGTAAAGTACAGCAGCAAGAGGACAAGAAATGAATGGGAGAGAGATGAAGGTGTCAGAGAAGTGTATGGGGCAGTAACAGTCACAATTATATTCAGATGTATATCAGATTAAATATTTCTTATTTTTAACACTTTTGCTATTTTTCTAGAAAGGTACGCTAGTAATAGGACAGGAAATGTCTGGTAGAAAAAGGCGATATGGAAAATCTTGGGCCAAACTAACTGATTTACTGGGAAACCTGTTTGGAAACAACTGATTTAGCTTTAAATGTATATATTTTTATTTTTCATCTTTTATTTTATTTAATTTTTTTCAATTATTTGGAGTGAAGTGGCAACAAAAGAAATAACTAATTGGCATTCCTCATTTGACTTTATTATTATTATTATTATTTTTTTTTTTAATCTTTTTGACACTTTGCTTATAGGAATATACAGTAACAATATGAAAGTACTAGAAGAGAATTGGATGATTGGGAAATGTTGGGACCACACTACCTATTTGGCTGGAATACATGTTTGAAAATGCAATTAATTAATCCATCAATTAATTAAATAATTAACAATTAATGTAGCATTAAATTAATCTTTTCAGTTTAAACTTTTTAGCATTTGTAAAGAAAAGTTTGGTAGCGAAAGGACTGAAAAGCACTGGGAGAGAAGAGAGACTAGGAAATGTTTTGGTGACATTAGCTATTTGCTTGGAAACCTGTTTGAAAACAATCATCAATAAACCTTTAAATACTTAGTCAACCCAAAATAAAACAAACAGCTTTTTTAAGGCATAAAAAATTGCAGCTTGTCTTTTGTGGGACATCTATGAAACATTTTGGTTCTGAATGCAGAATGACTTCTTTTATCCCCTCTCTCTGTATGATTTGCAGTGAGCTTAGCGGCCGGTCAAAGGAGCTGAACATCCAGGTCGTGGATAACAGCAAACCCATGGAAAGTAAGTCCACATGACCAAAAATAAACCCGCTTAACGCCATATAAAAAACAGAAAAGTGATATCCATTAATCTGCGTCCGCGAAGCTTGAAGGTCAGCTGTGAATTTTAATCTACTTTTGGTGTTCTGTTTCTCTAATTCGCGAAACATCCTCAAAAATGCTGGGAAAGTGGTAGATCTGAGGAGCTAATAGACAGATACTGTGGGAACATTTTGAGTTGAACTCTGCTTACCGACATGTGACAGCCGGTGTTACCTCATGCCGTTGGCCTTTCACCCTGATTTCTTAACAGGCCAGAGAAACTTCTGTTTGTCTGTGTGTTCAGTGTCACTTTCGCCTGGCTTCACAAATATGTTGATTAAACGCATTACTTTGATTTGATCAAGTATCACTCTCTGTTTTCCTCTTAGGTGGTTTGTTAGGGCAGGTTTCTGTGCCTTTTGATCTGGTGAGGAAACACCCTAAAGGTCAACAGACCTTTTCACTCAAGACCAAAGATCAAGTTACTGGATCAATAACTACTGAGGTAAAACATCTCATAATGAATACTGTGTAAATGCATAGTAGATTTAATAATTTTTTAAGTGTAACCCTCACAGACCTGTCACTCTGGGTATTAGATATCAGTCTTATTGGTTTATATTAAGTCACATAAAACATTTGCAGAATTTATAAACGTGTATTTAGTATGACTTATTTTAAGTATTTAATTAGATGAAAGGGATAGTTCACGCAAAAAAAAAATCCTGTCAGGATTTGCTCACTCTTGACTTGTTCCAAACTATTTTTTTATTTTTTTTTGTTGGAAACACAAGAAGATATATTGAAGAATGCTGAAAAACTGTAACCATTGACATCCATAGTAGGAAAACGAAATACTATGGAAGTCAATGGTTACAAGTTTCCATCATTCTTCGTATATTTTCTATCGTGTTCAAAAAACCAAAAAAAAAACATGGTTTAAAACAACCTAAGGGTGAGCAAATCTTGACAGAATTTTCATTTTAGGGCAAACTATCCTTTTAATTTGATATGCAAAATTAAGTGTTAATTTTAGGTGAAGCCTATAGAGTGCAGTTATATGCCTTTAAAATTCAAGATGTGGAGTCAGAAATACCCCCTGAGGGTTTTTGCGTCATATTTGTATCATATGATATAGTTAAGCAATATCACGCCAGTGCAATATCGCACAAGAGCTGTTTTTGTTCAAACAGCACCGGAAAATTAATGATATAGTGAAGAATGTTGTTAAGCAAATTGTTTTGGAACTGCAGTAAACAGCCTGTAAATATGTCTGAGTAGCAATTCAGATGGTCTGTTGTAGTCTGAAAGTATGTTTGTAATAAACTGTAAAAAGTTGCATCAGGTCATATGCAGTGTCTACAATGGTTTTCACATTTAACAGAATTATGATTTTCTTTTTTTTATGATTCAAAATTGAATATGAAGTAATTTGCATTTTATTAAACATTTTAGTTAGTTGACAGCCATAGCATTAGTGTCGTCTAAAGACTAGAGCAGTTACAATAATTCTTACAGTGCCTAGATTCATATTTCTTGGAGAGGCAGCAGCACTGACAAATCTAAATCTTTCTATCATTTTTTTTTCTCACAAGGAGTGCCTCAAGGATCTGTCCTTAGTCCGCTTTTATTCTGAATCTTATGCTTCCTCTGGGTCAAGTCATCTGGCGCCATTGTCTAAATTTCCACAGTTAAGCCAATGATAAACAAAAATATTTTACTGTACATCCCACTCTTTTCCCTTTTATCTTTTTTTTAGCATCTTGCTTACATGATCTCAAAAGGATGGATGGCAAAAAACTTCAAATTAATTTCTGAGGGAATTGAATTTTTGTTGGTTGACCCTAAATTTCTAGTCTCGTCCAAACCAGACTACTCCATTAGAATTAACACTACAGTCCATTCTTCTCCCACTATACATTATATTGGTATAATGTTTGACTCTAGTCTACGTTTTGAATCCCATATCAATAATCTTGTCAAAGCCTTTTTCTTTCACCTTCATGATAGTGACCGTCTATGACCTTCTTTAAATTCCAGAAACACTGAAACTGTTATTCATGTATTTATTATGTCATGGTAGGATTATTGTAACTCTTCGTTTTATGGCCTGCCAAATATCGCTTGCAGTTTATCCAAAATTTAGCTTTTCGTGTTCCTACATTTGCCAAAAAAAAAACCTGCCTCAATTACTCCAGTTTTACAGCAATTACATTGGCTCCCAATAACTTATTGCATTTAGTTCATTCAAGGCCCACAAACATATTCTACTGGACTGTCCTGCTTTTAATGACTGCAGAAGGCTTATATTCAGCAAAGTGTCACCAGGAAAAACTTTAGAATTTGAATCATGTATAACAGTTAAAAATCTTATCTAATTTATGTTGTTTGTTGTTTTTAAATTGTATTTATACTAATTAAATGTTTTTGTCATGAAAAAAGCTTTTGTTTCTGACATGGCATTAAATAAAAATACATCACATCAAATCATTCAAGACCTGTCATGGTTTAGCATCTTCCTACCCTTCAGAATGAATTCTCCTCTCTGTCCCTGCTTGTACTTTGTGATCTAGCTCTGAAAATACACTTGCAGTACCTTTATTCTGGGAAACTAGTGTGGGTGGTTGGGCTTTCTGCATTTCTGCTGGTTGGATCTGAAATAAACTATCACAAGGGTCCCTTCACTCCACAACAAATCCTTTAAATTTAACAAATACAGAATATTTGTATAGTATATATGGACATTAACTATAAATAACAATCTTAAACAAACATGTAAAGTGAAATTGAAACTATACAAATACACACGTGTCTCGTACTCGTCACTAATCAAAATCTGTGTATGATTTGCACATGGTTTGCTTACTTGACTTTAAAAAGGGATAGTTCACCCGAAAACGACAATTTTATCATTTACTCGTCTTTCTCTTGTTGCAAACCAGATGAAATTTTTCGAAAAATACATTTTGAAGAATGTTGGAAACCTGTAACCGTTGACTTTCATAGTATTTGTTTTTCCTACTATGGATGTCAATAGTTACAGGTTTCCAACATTCTTCAAAATATCTTCTTTTGTGGTCAACAGAATAATAAACTCAAGTTTGCAAAAATGTGGTTTGGAACAGCTAATGAGTAAGTAAATGATGACAGAATTAAAAATTTTGGGTGAACTATCTCTTTAAATGCATTATATAGGTTGCTTTGAAATAGTACATAGTTTCATCATTTAAAAAATGTGATTTATATTTCAGAAAATTAGGTAAGCCAAACACTATAGTATTTCATTTTCCTGTTGTTTCCCTTGGCAAACTAAAAACAGCGAATATTTGTTTAATCCAGATTTATTTTTAAAATGAAACCTGACATTTTAACAAATTATATGAAGTGAATCCATTTGTAAATGAAAGATATAATTACCACTTTGAAAATAAACATAGAGATGTAGAATCGGCCACTCAAGACACTCATATTTATTGAAAGGGGAAGAAAAACCTATTTGTGACTTGTGTGAGAATATTTTGACGATAAAACATATTTTAATAGAATATTATTTTTAATAGATAGTACCGGCATGGTGGCTCAGTGGTTAGCACTGTTGCCTCACAGCAAGAAGGTTGCTGGTTCAAGCCCCGGCTGGGCCACTTGGCATTTCTGTGTGGAGTTTGCATGTTCTTCCCGTGTTTGCGTGGGTTTCCTCCGGGTGCTCCGGTTTCCCCCACAGTTCAAAGACATGCACTATAGGTGAATTGAATAAACTAAATTGCCCGTAGTGTATGTGTGTGAATGTGAGATGGTTGTTTCCCAGTACTGGGTTGCAGCTGAAAGGGTATCCGCTGTGTGAAACATAGGCTGGATAAGTTGGCGGTTCATTCCGCTGTGGTGACCCCTGATGAATAAAGGGACTAAGCTGAAGGAAAATGAATAATAGATATTAGAGAACGTTTTTATTCAGGAAATATTTTAAGGGATATGTTTAAAAAATGTATCATTAATCAAACTAAAAGATTGTATAAGTCTCTTTTCAGTGTTGTTGTTATTTGTATTTTGTTGTACAATGAAAGTTTATTAGGAAACTGATATGATTGCATGTTATACAGTCGTGGCCAAAAGTTTTGAGAATGACACAAATATTAGTTTTCACAAAGTTTGCCGCTAAACTGCTTTTAGATCTTTGTTTCAGTTGTTTCTGTGATGTACTGAAATATAATTACAAGCACTTCATACGTTTCAAAGGCTTTTATCGACAATTACATGACATTTATGCAAAGAGTCAGTATTCGCAGTGTTGGCCCTTCTTTTTCAGGACCTCTGCAATTCGACTGGGCATTCTCTCTCAATCAACTTCTGGGCCAAATCCTGACTGATAGCAACCCATTCTTTCATAATCACTTCTTGGAGTTTGTCAGAATTAGTGAGTTTTTGTTTGTCCACCCGCCTCTTGAGGATTGACTACAAGTTCTCAATGGGATTAAGTTCTGGGGAGTTTCCAGGCCATGGACCCAAAATTTCAACCTTTTGGTCTCCGAGCCACTTAGATATCACTTTTACCTTATGGCACGGTGCTCCATTATGCTGGAAAATGCATTGTTCTTAACCAAACTGTTGTTGGATTGTTGGAAGAAGTTGCTGTTGGAGGGTGTTTTGGTACCATTCTTTATTCATGGCTGTGTTTTTGGGCAAAATTGTGAGTGAGCCCACTCCCTTGGATGAGAAGCAACCCCACACATGAATGGTCTCAGGATGCTTTACTGTTGGCATGACACAGGACTGATGGTAGCGCTCACCTTTTCTTCTCCGGACAAGCCTTTTTCCAGATGCCCCAAACAATCGGAAAGGGGCTTCATCAGAGAATATGACTTTGCCCCAGTCCTCAGCAGTCCGTTCGCCATACTTTTTGCAGAAGATCAATCTGTCCCTGATGTTTTTTTTGGAGAGAAGTGGCTTCTTTGCTGCCCTTCTTGACACCAGGCCATCTTCCAAAAGTCTTCGCCTCATTGTGCGTGCAGATGCGCTCACACCTGCCTGCTGCCATTCCTGAGCAAGCTCTGCACTGGTGACACTCCGATCCCGCAGCTGAATCCTCTTTAGGAGACGATCCTGGCGGTTGCTGGACTTTCTTGGACGCCCTGAAGCCTTCTTAACAAGAATTTAACCTCTTTTCTTGAAGTTCTTGATGATCCTATAAATTGTTGATTTTAGGTGCAATCTTAGTAGCCACAGTATCCTTGCCTGTGAAGCCATTTTTATGCAACGCAATAATGGCTGCACGCGTTTCTTTGCAGGTCATCATGGTTAACAATGGAAGAACAATGATTTCAAGCATCATCCTCCTTTTAACATGTCAAGTCTGCCATTCTAACCCAATCAGCCTGACATAATGATCTCCAGCCTTGTGCTCGTCAACATTCTCACCTGAGTTAACAAGACGATTACT
>CAIGQV010018202.1:8614474-8630848 GCA_903798115.1 Danio jaintianensis
GCCTTGTGCTCGTCAACATTCTCACCTGAGTTAACAAGACGATTACTGATATGATCTCAGCAGGTCCTTTAATGACAGCAATGGAATGCAGTGTAAAGTTTTTTTCAGGATTAAGTTAATTTTCATGGCAAAGAAGAACTATGCAATTCATCTGATCACTCTTCATAACATTCTGGAGTATATGCAAATTGCTATAATAAAAACTTAAGCAGCAACTTTTCCAATTTCCAATATTTCTGTAATTCTCAAAACTTTTGGCCACAACTGTATATTGTATAGGTTTTGCCATAAATATAGTAAATGTTGCTGATATGGCATTAAAACATAAATAAATAAATGAAACCTGACATATCCTGTTCATTCTGTGAATGCAGTTCACCTATCTGGAGCCCAATGAGGTGCGTACCTGGCAGACACCCACCCCGGCCCCTACTAAAAGAGTGGAAATGGACCGCACTGTGATGCCCTGTGGCACCGTCGTCACCACTGTTACTGCTGTGAGGAGCAAACCAGGACGACCTTTACCACCCGGTACCTTTCATCACACCTCTGATTCAGATTTTGACAGATGCAAAAAAAAAAAAAGTAGTGGATTCAATCTGAGCTTGTTTGTTTAGAGTATTTGAACATCCTGCAATCACGTCAATCTCCTAAACTGCTATATGAGAATCACTGAAATGATTTTGTTTTTTAAATCCATCTTACAGAATCCAAATCGCCCTCTAAAAATAAGCTGGCAGAGAGAAGGGTCTCGGAGCAGCCGTCAATACTCGGCACCAAAGTTAGCAAAGCTCTTTCATCGTCAGATACGGGTGAGAAGCTTGTTGACTTCACTTGCTAAA
Organism: Danio jaintianensis; assembly: GCA_903798115.1. Taxonomy (NCBI): domain Eukaryota; kingdom Metazoa; phylum Chordata; class Actinopteri; order Cypriniformes; family Danionidae; genus Danio; species Danio jaintianensis. The sequence goes on from CAIGQV010018202.1 coordinate 8,615,317, forward strand.
TGCGTTTCCTTTTATTTCCATTATAATGAATCACTTTTGAACACTGTGTTTCTCTTTTCTGCACAGAGTTATTGATTTTAAATGGGACAGATCCTGTAGCTGAGGCTGCTATCAGACAACTGCACGAGTCTGCGAAACAGAAGCTCAAATCGCCCGTCAAAAAGAGCACCATAATCATCTCAGGAGTGTCCAAGGTGAAGAAAAACACTAATGGATATTTAGTAGTGATTTACAATAGATAGTAGTTCTATAACAGGATTTTTGTGGTGCCTTTTTTCTTTTTTTAAGAGGATTTTTTCATGATGAATTAACGCGAAAATGTTCTGATGCTTAAATTTACTTAAAAGGATGGTTAACCTGAGAATGAACATTCACTCAAGTGGTTTCAAAGCTTTAGGAGTTTCTTTTTTCTGTTGAACACAAAAGAAAATATTTTGAAGAATGTTGGAGACTGGTAGCCATTCACTTTGAGTAGAAACTAATTAAAAAGTAGAAAGAAAGAATACTATGGAAGTCTATGGAGTCAAGTTTTCAACGTTCTTCAGAATATCTTCTTTTGTGTTCAACAGAAGAATAAGACAATCTTAATTAAAGGAACAATGCTTTTTTTATTATGATATCAGATAACATTAACAGTGTCACATCGCATATTAATGTTACAAAATGTACAGAAATTAAAGGACAAGTTGTAAAAATGAATAAAAAAAGGCAAAAACAAAATGACAAATCAAAATAATAGACAATGTGTTTAAACAGTTTTCTAATAAGAATCAAGTAGGATTGAAAGGAAATCAAAAGCAGTTCTACGTAGAGATCAAAAAAGTATTTCCAAAGGGGAGACCGTATCAACCTGAATTTTTCAGATGTTTATCATAGGTTAGCTTCCAGTGGCAACCTCGTAGCAATCTGTGAAATCCATATTTTAAAACATAGAGCTTGTGGTGCAAACCAAAGGTGAACAATGCTTTTTTTTTTTAAACTTATTTTCTTTAATTTATTTATGCAAAAAAGTGCCAAAATATTGTCTTACCCAAATTGCAAGCTTTCAAAACCTTGGTTAAATTTGTCAACACACAAAAATCTACAAAAAATGCTAAATCAACAAGCGTTTCATGAAATCAAAATAAAATCTTTTGGGCAAAATTGAGCTTAACTATCGGTTTCTATTTAACCCTTGCTGTTGAGGATGATTTTGAGGTTTAATTTGGCCACAACTTGCTCTATGTTTCAGCAAATTTAATGATTTTTGGTGACAAATCTTATTTTGACATATATTTTGGGAAAATGCTTGGAATTTTTCAAAAACTCAACAATACACCCTGGGCAAATTTACTACCCTTTCGTTATGTTGGTGGCTGTTTTTGCCCCATTATGACTTCCATTATGACAACATTTTTTGATTGCAAAGCCATGACACTATATAATCATGCATTCTTGATTGTTGGTGGTTTTGATTTTTACTGTTGATCATCATTTACAGTGCAAAAAAAAGTGTAGTTTCTGACTTTTATATGGAGTATAGTGTGTGCGTGCGCGTGTGCTTGTGTGAGAGAGTGTAAGAGAGACCTTTGCACACTTACCTTGATATGTCTGAGAAAATAAAAAATAAGCACCTCAGCTTTCAGAACATAGTAAGTGTATTTATGCACGCACACCACTATAATTTACTGTTTTACTCCATAGAACTCCATATAAAGCCAGAAACTTTTATTGCACAGGCCTGTCTAAAGGGTTAATGCTGCCAAATGATGATCAACAGTAAAAATTAATAATTTTATCTCTTCCCAAGAAGGAAAACCAGCAACAATGAAGAATGCATGATTATTTGGTATCATGGCTTTGCAATCAAAAAATGTGATTATAATAGAAGTCAATGGGGCAAAAACAGCCACCAACATAATAAAAGGGTAGTCAGTTTGAACAATACACAAGGGTTAAGAACTTACTATTATCTCCTCTCCAGGCCCCTCTGTCCCAGGATGAAGAGATGTCTCTAATGGCAGGATATGCAGCGGCGATGGACGCTTCAATGTCCGGAGCATCCGAGGGCACCAACAGCAACCCGTTACCCTCTGAAAAAGTAGAAGAAAACAGCATTATCGAAGCCACAGAGTCCCTGGTGGGTGCAAACGGCACAGACCATGTGGAGGACTGGGAGAGCCAGGCTGGAGAAGACCCGGATGCAGATAAAACATCCCTGTCCCTCTGTATCTCTGAAACAGGCTCCAAAAAAGGAAAAGGTGAAAAGGGGAAAAGGGGATGCACTTTGAGCTTAATGCAGAAGAAGAGTTTAGTATATGCTGAGCTGGGTTTTTGGATTTACAGTCAGCCCTGTTTACAACTTCAGTCTACATAAAGTGCTTTACTAGAGTCATAAATCTGATCACAGGGATACATGTGAACAGAAAGATCAGTGGCTTGCATTTACATCACTGTTCAAATGTTTGGTGGTTGTAGGATTTTTTCAATATCTCAATATCAATATCTCTTAGACTGCAAAAAAATGCATTTCTTACTTCGGGTTTTGTCTTGTTTCTAGTCCAAATATTTAAAATTTCCTAAACCAAGAAGCATTTTCTAGACAAGTACAAAATTCTGTTTTGTTTTCAGAAATAATAAGTCAGAATTTAGTCAGGTTTTTCTTAAAACAAGCTAAATTATCTGCCAATGGGGTAAGTCAAATAATCTTGTTTTCAGTTAGAATTTTTATTATTTTACTTACACCACTGGCAGGTTATTAACTTGTTTTAATGAAAAAACATTTTTGACTTAATTTTTTTTCAAACAAAACAATGTTTTTTACTTGCCTAGAAAATGATGCTTCTTGATTTAAGAATCTTTAGTTATTTGGACTAGAAACAAGACAAAAACTGTAAGAAAAACATTTTGTAAGCTCATCAACTCTGCTTTTGTTTTTTGAAAGGAATTTAAATAGATTTTAAAATATAGTTTATGTCTGCGAAGATAAAGTTACATTTTCACCATCAATACCACAGTCTTCAGATTCACACGGTCCTTCAAAAATAAGTGCAATATGCTAATTTGCTGCTCATGAAACATTTATTATCAATTATTAACAGTTGTGCCACTTAGTATTTGTGTAGATGTTGCCAGGTATTTTTGCTTTGATAGAAAGTTCCTTAAAAGAGAAATAAAAAATATGAAATATAAAACGTTACAAATACTTTTGTCGCTTTTGTTCAATCTATTATGTCCTTGCTGGAAAAAAAAAAAGCAATACAAAATCTTTCAGACACCAAACATTTGAATAGTAGTTTATAGTAGTATTGTCAAGATACTGGAAATCGATACCAATCAGTACATATATTTTAAAAACATCAATTTTCCGCTAACATTTGAGCGCTGATTTGCCATTGTGTTCACATGCTCAACAGAAATTACTGTGATTGGCTGTGAAGGTCATCAGTTCACCGAACTCACCGCTGTTTACTGAGTGTAACTACAGATACAGGGACACTGGAGTGTTTTACCGCCATGAAGATCAGCGGGTCTGTTTATGAGTTGACATACGAGCGATCTGCTGATGAATCGACTGATCTTCACGGCTTTAAAACACTCCAGTGTCCCTGTATCTGTAGTTACACTCAGTAAAACAGCGGTGAGTTAGGTGAACTGATAACCTTCACGGCCAATCACAGTCATTTCTGTTGAGCACGTGAACACTATGGCAAATCAGCGCTGTTTAAGAACGTGCTCAACAGCGCTCAAATGTTAGTGGGAAATGGACATTTTTAAAATATCAGTACCGACTGGTACCAAATTCCAGTGTCGTGACAACACCAGTTTATAGGTAGTAAATAAAGTAAATTTGTGGAGTTCTGCACCACAAAGTTTAAGCTACAGTACATATTATTGTAGAACAATTGTTTTGAAAATCTGATTTTTAAATTTTATGGGAAAACTAGTGATTTATTTTGTGACTTGAGTTGCTTCATGTAAACAACATCAGACAGAACACTAAAAAATCTTCTTAAATTAAATTCGCAACCTAAACTGAATAATAGCGTGAAACCAGAGCTGCTAAGTTCTGTCTCACCTGTGTGTATGTGACATTCTGCCTGTCCTTCTTGCATTTGATGACATCCACTTTCTTTATTTGTTCTCTGTGCCTCTCCCTTATCACTTTGTGTTTTTTTTCTTTGCCATCTTAAAGTGGAAACCTGTGCTAACCAGACTTTATTGCTGGAAGAGTAAGTGACCTCCTGAGAAGTCTATAATAGTACAATCATGTAGACTTCCCTGTGAAATGGTTAACAAACCCGTTAGTAAAAAAGCCAGTCCATGCTCCAGCATTTTCAACACACAGTTGTCAAGATAACATGTAAGTTATTTGATTAATATCAGCTTTAAAACTTGACTTTTGGACATGGAGAAAGATTTGACCTTGCATTTGGCTTCTCAAATCTTTGAAGGTGTTTTGTGCTTTTGTTTTTGTGCTCTTGAACCATTTCATTCTTGGCCCACTGAGAGTTTTTGGCTGATAACTTGCCCGAGCAGCATAAACATCCAGAAGTTCAGCCATCCTGAACTTCTAAGCTGGTTTGGACTGGTTTAGACTGCTTTCATTTTAAAAGAACAAGCACTTTTGCATACATTTGCATACAATATGGCCCTGTGCACCTGGGGTTAAATGTGTTTTTAGTGATCTGGTCACAAGTGGTCGGTTGAGATGCTTTTTGAGATATTTTGCCGCCAACATAAAAATCCATTATCTTGTTTTGTTGCACTTAAAAAAAGGGTGAATTTTGTGATCTTCTTTTTCAACCACACAAATTGTTCCACTATGCAAGCAATCAGATCTATAATAATAATAATAATAATAATGATAAATTTGATTTGTAATGTGCCTTTCTTACACTCAAGGGGCTACAGCAGCATAAAACCCTAATAATGAATTGATACTCCATAATCTAATTCCAAAATAGATCTAATTTGTTTTGATCCTCTGGAAAAATGCTAAATCATGACATGAAATGACATAAAAACAGCATTTTCAAATTTATCCACTTTAAAAAGATGTTTTTTGTTGCCTAAAAAGCTGTCTGTGTTGATAAGGCCGAAATGATGCAACAAATATGCGCTTTTAAATGAAAAAGTATTAGTGTGGACATAGCCTTAGAATAAACTTAATATGTCATTATTCGTTCTGTTCTTTGCAATGGAATCAAACAGCATTGTAGAGACCCACCGTATCTCTTCACACAAAGATCCCAGAAAATACACATGTAATGTGCCCTAGAATCATTTGATTTTTATATGGTTTTTATTTGTAGAACCAGAAAGGATGGAATATATATAAGTATAATAAGTATTGAACACGTCACCATTTTTCTCAGAAAACATATTTCTATAGGTGCCGTTGACTTCAAATTTTCCCCGGATGTTGGTAACAACCAAAGAAATCCATATTTGCAAAGATAACAAATCTAATTAGTTTACAAATTAAGTTATATGTAATAAACTGAAATGACACAGGTAAAAGGTATTGAACACATGAAGAAAGGGAGGTGTAGAAAGGCAGTGAAAGCCCAGACTGCAGCTGAATTCTCTCTGTAGTTATTCAGCAACCCTCTGACCTTCATCATTGTAAATGAATATTAGCTGCTTCAGTCCAAAATCTACATTATCAAGATGATGAAGATGAAACCAGAGTGGACATTTCAGCAAGACAATGATCCAAAACACAGCCAAGGAAACTCTTAAATGCTTTCAGAGAAAGTCAATCAAGCTGTAGAATGGCCCAGCCAATCACCTGACTTGAATCCAATAGAAAATACTAAATAAAGATCAGATTTGATAGACGAGACACACAAAACCATCAAGATTTTTACACACTGTTGAAGTCTGTGGAAAAACTCACACCTGAGCAATTCATGTGACTTCATTCTCCATATGAGAGGCGTCTTTAAGCTGCCATCACCAAAAAAAAAGCTTTTTATATAAAGTATTAAATACGTTTCAGGTGTTCAGTACTTTCTTCTTGTGTCATTTCATTGTTATTACACAGAACTCATTTTCAGATTTTTTTTGTTTTGTTTTGTTTTTATGTTTGTATTGTTTGGGTTTTTACCAAAATCTGGTTCAATTCCATGTCAACAGCTCCTTTAGAAATATTATTCCCAGGAAAAAAAACATGACTCTTATTTTCCTTGCTGTGTGTGTATGTGTACATATATTTATTTTAATCCATAATCTCTTTAGCCTCACATTCACACAATTTCATTAACAGCATTGCTTACTTGACATCGCAGCCTTGGCAATGTAAATTGCAGTCAAACAAGTAAAACTGGATTTTTATCTGAGACTAATGGAGAGTCGAGGCATTTTCACACAGTCTGTGTGATTTGTAAATTCCAAAGTAAAAGCTCTTATAAGTATGTTAATTGGGTAGTGCGGTAATACTAGCAAGAACAAAGGAGAAATCTGAATGCTGGGGTGTGGCATGGTTCCATATATTTGTGGTTTGTATTTTCTGTCTTTTTTTCATCTTAAAAGGGACAGTTCATTTGTGGCTGAAAATTGGAATCATCGCTAGATTTTTAGCACCATCCACTTGTGTTTGGATTAACAAAAATGCATGTTTAAACCAGGCATAAATGTGGCCAATGTTAGTGTTGTGTTTGTGTTGTTTCTAATTTTCCTCTGATGCTGCCGTTGTATTGCAGTAGCATCTTTCAAAGCTGAAAACGATGCACTGATGTGATTGTGTCTCAGTTCCGCTGCCACATCCACCGCGCCTTCATGGAGGTCAAAGAAGCTTACATAATAATATTTCATTTTAACAGTTAGCGTTACTTTTAAAGGTGCAGTATGTAGGATTGACACTCAATGGTTGAATTAGATAATGCAGTCCAAATTTAAAAAATTGATTTACTCTTCATCTAATTTGACGCACACGAGGTTGCCAGATTGATGACACCACCATGAATAAACGTGCCTGACGATCGAGTTTTGCACTGTAAGCTGATAATATTTGCATGTTTTGCTAATTAAAAACCTCCTCACGTGGATTTCTGTGACTCCGCAGGCTCATTCCGGAGTCTGCTACGGTTTTCCTGAAACCCCATTTTGGCTCCATTCGCATATTAAATCAGCATTCAAAATTTCAATGAAATACACTTTTTTTTCTGCCAAGGCAACGTGGTGTTCCAAAATATTATTAGTTAAACTGACAATGGGCTGTGTTTAGACATATGCAGGTAATAATAATTCAGTATGTCGCGATAATCAACATAGATATCATGGGCACTTTAAAAATTTCAATAATAAATAATTATTCACATTTTTTTTGAGTGCTCTTCAAGAATATTCAGATGGTTGTTCATCACAGCACATGCTTGAAGACTTAATAGGCCATTTATTTTCAAACCTTAACATTTTCCCATTAATCTGGCCTACAAAGTTCTGTCATATTCTGTGATATTTATAGACCTTTTGTTTGTCAACTCTGTACAGTAAGGGTCCATGTTAACATCAGTCACATTTATTAATCTTAAATTATGTTAATTTCTTAGTTAAATCCTAATCTTAAGTGTAGTTAATAACTAATAAAATTCAATTCTTTGAATATAACATATAACTGTATAATATAGCTATTTATCACTATTATTTTAATGCATTAACTAGTGTTTACTAATAAGACTTTACTGTTACCTATTGTACTTTATCATCTTGTACAATTGAATTTGTTTAAAGCGTTTACTTGCTCTGAACATGTAAACACAATAAAGAAATACAGCAAATTTTAGGGGTTTATTATTCCTCAATATCGTTAATATCGTGATAATACAGTGTATCGTATACTGTGATAAAAGCTTCCGCAATTAATCGCAACACGAAAATTTGAAAACAAAGACAGACATTGCGGCACAGAATGCACATTTTCAAAGGAGAATAACCACCTTTAGCATCATTTTTTCAGATAAACAAGTATGTTCACTTGAATAACCGTAAACATAGTATTTTTATGCTTTAGAAGAGTCAAAAAACATACATACGGCACCTTTAATCTGCGTTTGACCTCCAGGTTGGCACAGTAAAGTATGTTTGAGAGAGCTTGGCTGATTATTTTCATCTTTCTTTGGCGCCCCCTGTAGGCAGCTTCCTCCACAAGAGTGCCAAGCTATTCTTCAGACGGAGGCATCAGCGAAAGGAGCCGGGCATGAGCCAGTCCCACAATGACCTGCAGTACCTGGAGCATCCCGAGGCGGCCATGATGGGCGACAGGGAAAAGAGGACCGCCACCTTCAGGCGCATCATCAACCGCAAACTTCTCCCCAAGAGCAAGAGCAAAACCAACGGCATGATGAAAGAACTGCCAACGTGAACTTCACATTAGACAAGCCCGTCATCAAGACTAGTAGCTTTCAGACCTCTTCATATTTCTAACACGCTCCTTCTCTTGTGCAAGTCATTATTACTTATTCGTCTTTGTGGGATGTCCTTTGCCAAAACCTCTTCTGCGTAGCAACAATCACCGTCTTCCTCTCTCATCCACATTCCCAGAAACCTTTCAGTCAGCCTGCTCATCCCTATGATGGGATGTCATTGGCTAAATAGTCATTCAGTCATACTTTTTTCAACTTAATATGTGTGATTATATGCAAGAAAGTTTACAGAACAGCCTCCTAATGAGCACTGGCTCTCATTCGTCGCTCTAAAATGACTCTTATGCAAACAGTGATCGTCAGTAAAAGATATACTTTGTGTTTGTGGCCTTCTAAACAAAGCAGGATTCGATCGTTCCATCTACCTTAGCTTTAACCCTCTGGAAAGCCCCTCTGGTGGATCAGACAAGGGAATTCCATCGTTTTGATTTGCACTTCTTTTATATGCTCCGAACTCATTTTGCAGTGATGGTGCAGTGCATTTTGTGGGATTTTTGGATGTGAACGTGCTCTGTAATAACATGTGAAAGACCTCTCTGCCTTGATGTGAATTGAATATGTGAGTTTTCATACTGTGTGAGAGACAAATCTGGGAGAATAGTGACTTTTATTTGCCGAAATTTGTTTTAAGAGCATTCACTAACATGCAGCGGGGAAAATAAGTATCAAACAGGTCACGTTTTTTCTGGAAATAATATTTCTAAGGGAGCTGTTGACATGGAATTGAACCAGATTTTGGTAAAAACCCAAACAGTGTCCACCCTGGTTTCATCTTCATCATCTTGATAATGTAGATGTTGGACTGAAGCAAATAATATTCATTTACAATGACGAAGGGCTGAGAGTTTCTGAAGAACTACCGAGAGATTTCAGCTGCTGTCTGGGCTTTCACTGCCTTTCTACACCTCCCTTTCTTCATGTGTTCAATACTTTATCCCTGCGTCATTTCATTTTATTACACATAACTTTATTTGTAAACTAATTAGATTTGTTTTCTTTGCATATATGGATTTATTTGTTTGTTACCAACATCCGGGGAAAATTTCAAGTCAACAGCACAGGAAATAAGTATTGAACACATCGCCATTTTTCTCAGAAAACATATTTCTAAAGGTGCTGTATAGAGTTAATATAAATGTTTAATAATGTTCTAGTCTGGCACTGATATGTTTGCTTTAAAACAGGTGTGGTTTAGCGTTAGCCCTTTAATTACTTAATACTCAAAAAGAGATGGGGAAAATATCGATTATATATTTTTTATTCAATATTTTTCATTTTAAGCGTACATCATTGTCTAATTATATATAGAAAACATGTTTGTCGCCCTTAGTTTTCCCACAGTGCCACACATTTAAAATGAATGTGTGTGTGAGTTGTACCTAAGCTTTTTAACACTAAGCAAGGGCATTTCCCCTCCCCGCCGCCCAATTGAGAAATGTTAGAATACATGTGTGTTTGGTATTGTTGTTTTAGGAGTTGTTATTTTAAGCGGGCTGTTTTCTTTCCCATATACTCTTAAGCCACATGAAATGTTGGCTGTGAATGCCAACCCGTTTGTATTTTGGACCTCAACTGTTTGAGCCTGTGTGAAGAACTGCAGTGGATTTGCGCTTTGGGAGATTCAATAACAGGCTCCCCTTGACATTTACTTGAACTTGAGCTGCATATGTAGAAGAAACCTGAATGCCTGTCCATACTGAATGTTGCCAGAAAGAAACCCCAGCAGTCTGGCTTGTCAAATCTGCATTTTGGGAGGACTACTGTTTTGTTTTTTGTGTGTGTTGTATATCTTGCCTGTTAACGCATCATCAAGTTGTATTTCTTCATTTCCAGTGAAATGAAAGGAGGCACATGAAGATTTTATTTTATTTTTGTCCAGCCATTTAAATGAAATCAAACACATCAGTCCTCATATCATCATTGTAATCATATGCATTGCAGTACTCCTTGTTAACCTGATTCATCTGTGCTTTCTATTGGATGTATTGAATGCCGTTAGGAATTGCCGTTGTTGTGAATGATTATTGTATCCATGAAAACTCATTGCTCACCGTAACACATTTACCTGCAATATTAAGATCACACATATACAGTAAGAACTTAAGAGCTGTTCAGTTTTTGTAGTCCTAAAAAGCTATGGGTTATCTTTTGAATAGTGGTTTGCGATTTAATTAGGAATGTTGTTACTTTTTTTATTTGTTTATAACACAAATTATACGTAGACACATTACTGTGCTTGCTAATGGTTAATTAGATGCTATGTAAAAACTACAGCTACCACAAGGATGCAATCTTTTAAATCCTTTATGCAGTTTCTGTTGTCAACAATCAGCTTTTAAAGTTTGAGGTTGTGCAAAAAAGTCAAATAATGTTACATTTTGGTTACTATTCAAACCCAATAGACCATTTCAATGTGGTCATATCATTGGCTCATGAACCTTTCCTGCTTGTTATCAAACTATTTCATTTCAGCTGTAACAAGAGGCAATTCAATCATAACTTAATGTTAAAACAGCAATCATAGCATTATTTATCAATATGTGGCTCTTTTTGGATTATTGGAAGCTATAGAAATTAACAATGTAATACAGGAAGTACGTTGGGACCATTGTTTTTGTTTACATCCCTCAAAATGGTCTATAGGAATGCTCAGAGGGAGCTTGTAAATTAGCATCATGTTTAGCCTACAAACTGACGTCATGACTGAACAGCTCTATTATAATAACGTGACAAGAACTTTAATGTCAGAAGAATATCAATCTATGCTATGCAGGGATTCTGTTTGTTAACATATCTTTACTGGTTTGAGCAATAAACCCTGAACGAACATCGTTTTGAATTTATTTGACTTCTAAACGTGTGTGTTGCTTTTGTAATTGCGTAGAAGTAAAAACATAATTAGTTTGAAGTATTATTCGAGAAAATCGCTCAGTGGTAAGCGTGTGTAGGAGAAAGGGAAAAACAAACTACACTTCCCATAATGCCCTGTGGCGGATCTTATTTCCGGTCCTGCGCGGTTTCTGGAGCGGATTGGAACCCGGAGTCAGGATTCACTAAATGTGTAGACGTTTGGAAAACAGGTAATGACTTTACACTGAACTTGTGAAGCATTTATATTCAAACGCATCGCGCGAAATGCACTCGTGCTCCTCATTAATAGCTACAGGAGCCGCGAAAAGTGTGAGTTTCTCGTGCTTTTCGCTTTCAAACGCTCTGGCTCCAGATGAGCTTCAGCGTCTCCATTCCATCCGCCATGCCGATTGTTCTTTGTTACATTTGCATTGCTGAAAGAGAGCGAGCGCAGCCTGAGATCGGAGTTAAAACCCGGCTACAGTTTGAAATCTTCCCAAATCACGGATTCTGTCCGCATTGTGCTGTTTCCCCCGACTGCTTTCCGGCGTTTCATGCGCGGACATCTCCCCGTTCTGTGTTGATAGAGAGCGTCATGTGTTGTGATTGTTGAGCATCAACAAAATCTTTTACGTTGTCTGTTGCAAAGGAATCAGCGCAAAGTTGCATTAGGAAGTGCATTTATAGGTGTTTTTACAGTGTGTGTGCATTTGGCACTCATGGGATACTATCATAACGAAAGCAATATCATTTAGTATACAAATGTTTCCACACATTTTAGACTATTTTACTTCAGATTTTTACAGCTATTTTTAGAAATATATCATTAAAAACTGCTTTTATTATAAATGACTGAAAACACCTCAACATTTTGCACATTCACATCACATGTTTGGAAATTGGAAATGTTAGCATATCTTGAAATTTGTCTTATGTTTATACAAAAATGTACTTTATTAATTGAGCAATTCCAGAGTTATGGATGTGACATTTGCGGTAAAAACTCAAAACATAAGTCCACAGAGAAAGTGTATGTTAAAATTATATTGAAACATCTGTTTATATTTTCCAAAACAACTAACCACAGAGTTATGGGATCAGAAAAATATCAATCTGTCAACATTTTTTATACTTTAAATGAAGAAAATAATGCATTATGGATGTGACCAAAAAATTACGCGAGTTTACAGTATACAAAATACTTTGTAGAAATTCTGTGAATGAAACTGCACAAATCAAAAGAAATAATGCTAATCAAAAGGATAAGAGTTAGTTCTATGTAGAACAAAAGTGATTGATTTTTTTTTATTTAACATTTTTTTTATTTATGAGGAAAAAGCTTGGTTATGGATGTCACACCTCTCCGTTATGGATGTGACAGATGTGAAATTTCCACTTGTGTGACTTTGGTAAATCAAATATAATTGTTTGAGAACATTGACAGAAACATTTTTGAATATTTTTACAGTACTGTAAAATACAAGCCTACACCAAAAACCTAGAAAGGGTTTTGGTAAAAACTTGGCAAGGTTTACATTTGCATGGAATTGCTCAATTAGTAGATGATCACATTGAGGTAAAGTTGATTTTATATTCGCACATTCAGACTTTCACCTTCTTTATATAATTTCAGAAAAGTGTTCTTTGCAAATTCTAAATAGGGAAATCATATTAGCAGCCAATGACTATCAAATTACAACATTGTTTACAGTCAATTAAACAGTGCTAATGTTGTTTTGAAGTCATACTTGCATGCAATTTCAGACCGAATATTCAAAGTAGGATGTCACAAAGTGCCATTGTTCAAAAAAGAATGAATGAGTGAATATAAAACCAACTTTACCACAATGATGATCACCAGTTTTCATATTTTTATAGTTGTTAGCTAATAAAAAAATATATTTAGCAAAAACAAATAGCGTAACATGAATACAAAGTATTTTTTGTTGTGTTTCACTTTCCATTCATTCATGTGTTTAAAAAAAATTAAGTGTAAAGATGTACAACCCTAATTAAAAAAAAGTTTTGTAAAATGCAATATTCATTCATTTTCCTTCAGCTTAGTCCCTTTATTCATCAGAGGTTGCCACAGCAGAATGAACCGCCAACTTATCCAGCATATGTTTTACGCAGCGGATGCCCTTCCAGCTGCAACCCAGTACTGGGAAACACCCATGCACTCTCACATGCACACTCATACACTACTGCCAATTTAGTTTATTCAATTCACCTATAGCGCATGTCTTTGGACTGTGGGGGAAACCAGAGCACCACGCCAACACGGAGAGAACATGCAAACTCCACACAGAAATGCCAATTGACCCAGCTGGGACTTGAACCAGCGACCTTCTTGCTGTGAGGCGACAGTGCTAACCACTGAGCCACCATGTCGCCCAAAATGCAATATAATGAAGAATATATTATGTTCATTCTAAATTAGTTAATCTTCACATGAATACAATTTCACCAAATGGCTTGAATATCTCTATTTAGAAAGAATTTACAATTTTAGATTTATTGGGAGGATTTTGTAGGGGAGTGAATCTGCATAAAATCTAATCAACAAATTAAAAGCATAGATAAATACGACAAAGAAAAAAGTTACAATTGAAACAAACAGTGTTTTGTCGTTTTCCGTGTCAAACAGTATTCAGGTACTGTAATTGATTGAAGATACAAATTTTTACAGCAAAGTTTTTGGCCAATCTGACATAATACAAAACTTTAGCCGCTCAGTTGTCAATCTTTCTGAATCTTTTCAAAATCTTGGGAAATATGTTAGCTGGCGAAAGTATTTTCCAAATTCTTTGTGATTTTTGCGCAAATTTTTGTTTATTTATTCTCTCATAACTTTTGGGACAAAGTGATAAGCCTTGATACATTCAGCTTTGATTGCAAAAGACTAAAATGCTTATTTTAAACTCTATCCTGAAACCCTCACGTATTATTTGTTTATCTGTTTCAAACCTTTTTCATTTGGAAATTCTATAGCCTTTTCACTTTTATTTTGCTTTTGTCCAAACTTTTTTGGAGTGTGTTGCACAAAAAATTGCTGTAAAACTTACAGTATTACTGGCAGTTTTGGTTGCCAGTAATACTGTAAAATTTACAAGTGCACTGTAAATTACAAATACAATTGTGGTCTAAAACTAAAGCACTGTTGCAATTGTTAATTTACAGTATGTTTGTAACTTTTGCCAGTAATACTGTAAAATTTACAAGTGCACTGTAAAGTAACAGTTACAACAGTGCTTTAGTTTTACACCACAATTGTAATTGTGTAAATTTTACAGCATTTTTTTACAGTGCAGCCATCGAATCAAACTTTGTTTACAATTTAAAAAATACATTTAGGTTTGCCAGCGAAAACCTTGTCGATTAAATAAAAGTTAAAGAGAATTAACAAATCACAGACTTTTTTTTTTCTTGACCTACCAATCTGCTTTTAATTGCTAACTAAAATAATTATTACATACTATTTTGTAATTTGCAAATGTTCATAAGGAGAACATGCAACTAATTACTTCAATGGTGTAACTGTTGAATGCTTTAAATCTAATGTCAATATTTTATCCACCATCTCTAGGGTGTCAGGATGGCCGAGCAGACACCAGATGAGTTTATTTGTAAGTGCACAACTATAATCTCACATATGTTTATGAGTATGCATGCAACAACACTGTATTCTCATTGTTCGAGGGAAAGTTCACCCAAACATCTTGTAATCAATTCTGTCATTATTTGCCCAAACTCCATTTGTTTCAAACATTTATGAGTTTCTTTCTTCTGTTGAACACTAAAGAAGATATTTTGAAAAGTGTTGGAAACCGGCAGCCGTTGACTTCTTCCATAGTTCATAGTTTCATACTTCATTGATCGTGTACACATTGACATCACCTATATACTATATAACTGCAGGTTAACTATGTTTATATATAATAACTTTAACTGTTAAAAGCTATTAGTTACTAAATAAATTAAAGTTATTAGTAACTAATAATGTTATTTGTCATTAAGTAATTAATGTTAATTGTAATGCAATAATGAGCACCTTTTGTACAGTCGTGGCCAAAAGTTTTGAGAATGACATAAATATTGGAAATTGGAAAAGTTACTGCTTAAGTTTTTATAATAGCAATTTGCATATACTCCAGAATCTTATGAAGAGTGATCAGATGAATTGCACAGTCCTTCTTTGCCATGAAAATTAACTTAATCCTGAAAAAAAGTAATCGTCTTGTTAACTCAGGTGAGAATGTTGACGAGCACAAGGC
>CAIGQV010018202.1:8631248-8665373 GCA_903798115.1 Danio jaintianensis
TATATATATATATATATATATATATATATATATATATATATATATATTTGTAATTCATATTGTTCTACAAATATAAAAAATATTCTAAGCATTTAAACATGAAGATAAATATCATATACTTAATCCACAATGCTGTGCAAAAGTTTGCAGCAATAAGATTTATTTATTTCAAAGAAGTCATATTTTAGTGGAAACTGTAGATACATTTATTTTTCAAGATTCTTTGATGAATATAATATTTAAACAGCATTTATTCAAATTGAATATTCATGTAACAATATAAAAGTCTTCACGTTTTACTGCTAAATGAAAATGTGCAATTATCTTACCACAAACATTTCCACAAAAATATCAAGCAGCAAAAACCTTTTTTTTAACTAAATAATAATTGTTTTTAGAGCAAATCCAGAATCATTAAAATGATTTCTGAAGGATCACGATATTCAGCAAATTATTATTAATGTTAAAAATCATATCTAATTTATGTAATTATTTGTTTGTGGTTTTTGAAAATAGAAATATTAAAATACCCTTTGTTGCTGACTTGGCATTAAATAAAAATATTTGTAATGATATGATATATGATATGATATTATATGATATGAAATGATATGATATGATAATTTATGATATAATTTGATTTGATATGATCTATGATTTGATATGATATGATATGATATATGATTTGATATGATACGATATGATATGATATGATACGAAATGATATGATGACTGAAGGATCACATGACACTAAAAGACTGGAGTAATGATTATTTTTATCCAACAGTTATTTAAAAATTGTATAATATTTCACACAACTCTACTCACTTAATTCAGACTTTTTGAGCCAAAACAAATCTCACTTATTCCAAACATGTAATGCTAATATATATATGAAATATTAATGGCTGATTGTAATCATCGTTTTTCATGTTAAAGGTCATCTTTACCCGACAGCTTGGAGATCAGGTCAGCTGAGGAGGGCAAGGAAGGTGTGTTTGTGCTTCGGCGGTTGGTCAGGAGGACTCGATTTGGCCCATTTGAGGCTACGAGGATATCAAGCCTTCAGACTGAGGGGTCATTTCCTTTAAAGGTAAACGACAGGTCATCAGAATGGTACTCTTAAACCAGTAAAGCTATACTTAATGTTTTCTGTATCGTGTTTCACAGATATTCCAGAAGGACGGCTCAGTGGTGTGCTTTGATACGTCCAATGAAGATGACTGTAACTGGATGATGTTGGTTCGGCCTGCCACAGACCACAAACACCAGAACCTGACAGCCTACCAGCAAGATGATGATGTTTATTTTAATACGTCGCAGGTGTGTTTATGCCATACATCATTATATTTTACTATGTTTTATTGCATTAATTAACATGCAGAATTGTTGGAGCATGAATTAGCATGTTGATAGCATGCTCTAAGCTAGTTGCTAGGCTTTGCTAGTTATAGCTAGATAGGTAAACAAATATATGAAGGATGTAACGGATGAAAGTAAAATGTTCTGTGTGATTTACTGAAGGTTTTCACCCCCATCAGTTAAAAACTATGGGATTTTTCAGTGATTTTCCGAGTTAGTTTTAGGAAAACCATTTGTTAGATCAGTTAGAAAAGATAAAGCATAAATCTTCAGATCAGCCCGGAGGGAAGCAAATGCTTAGACTTTCATTGAAGATTATCACAACAAAAAATATTTTTTCAGTGGATTAACTTGCACGGATCAATTATTTGCTTTAAGAATAACAATATGAGCTAGCAAAATAAACATAGTAAATTTTTGTTTCATTCGCATTAAATGACCTCGTTCTTTGATGTGGACACTACCATAGTTTTTCATGTCAGTGTGGCTTTAGAGTGTATGAACTTTATTGCCCATTTACTTGAATTATTTAATTACTTCCATTGCAGGATGTTCTACCTGGGACAGAGTTGAGAGTCTGGTATGGAGCTTTTTATGCCAAAAAAATGGATCGGCCTGTTCTTAGGCCACCTGTACTTCCACCTCAGCCAGGTATGCGTGCTTTATAGTATCTTTATGGTGTTCAGAGTATCTATTTTCGCTTGTAATTCATCCTTTTGCCTCTTTAGAATTGCCATCCAACAAACCCGGAGACTCTCTGATGAAGGGACCACCACCAGAGACTCTTCCTGTCCCAGACCAGCTGCTCTGCCAAACCCCAGCACCAGCCGAAGATCCACCTGTCCCGCAGGTTACAGAGGCACTATCCCAAAACAACACTGCCAATATTACTCCGACCCAACCAGAGCCAGCCAAAAAGCAAGGCAGACCAAGACGGACAAAAACACAGAAATCTGTCCCCAGTGGACCAGCTGATTCTGCTCAAGGTGTGGTGGGAATTTTGTGAAATGCATATTTTGCAGAAAAGTAACACAGGGTTCCCACACTTCTTGCAAGTACTTGAATTTCAGACATGAATTCAAGGCCTGGAAAGTACTTAAAAACAAAAGTAGGTCCTTGAAAGTGCTTGAATTTAAAGTTTCTGGTGTTATTTCATCAATTGTACTGTTCTGCTTTCAGAAACTGAACGAAAATCTGAGAAATTCTTATTTTAAAAATCTTACATTTAAACCTTGCACAAGAACTATGACACATAATGCACATTTGATCAATATTTCAGAGAGCATTTGAATATTACCAGTGTTGAATTGTATTAAAGTTCTTTGAACGTGACTGTTTGAACGTGAGTAAATATTAAGTATAAGGGAAATTTTAAGTACAGTAAGAACTTTCATGGCGCTACATATGCTGGGGTATGAAGTTTAATGATGCTTGATTTAAAATTAATGGTGCTTTAAAAAGTTCTTGAAAGTCCTTGAATTTGCTGTTCATGAAAGAGTGGGAACCCTAGTAACACAAAAATGAGATTTATATGTCACATGTTGGCTAGCAGAAGCTCCTGTTGCTGAGTCCGGTGAGCAGCCTGTCAGTACTGTGGCTCCTGATGTCCCTCTTTCTGTGCTGGACATCCAGGAGGTCATGGTTAGTGGAGACCATCCGCCACTCAAAACATCCCGTCTGACACGCTCCCCCATCTCCTCTGGAAAGTAAGGACGACCTTTATTGTTTGTTTATGTGTATTACTGTTTGTTTATGTTTGTTTATGTGTAAATGCATGTATTTTACTGTTTAATAGTTTGGTGTTTGAATGAAATTAATTCTTGTGTTCAGCAAGGATGTATTAAATTAATTAAAGTTGAAAATTAAGGCATTTTTAAATTATAATGTTACAGAGGAACTGTTATCATTTTTTTAGTTCAGTTTTCAGAAATGTTTCTTGAGCACAAAGTCAGCACTTTAAAATCTGAAGGATCCAATAGGATCTGGCTGCAGACTTGCACATGCAAGTTGAGACATGTACTCTCAGACACATGCACTCAATAGAGCTAGTGATGTCACTCTGAGGGGTAGAGTTAGGGGGGGAGTTAGGTGTGCGCATTAACCAAGAATTGCATGCATTCTCAGCTTGTGGATCATGTGACACTGCATTCAGATTTGCCATTACAAGAAAACAACAGGTGGACAAAATATGTAAAATTGAGAATCCTTTTTCCTAATCTTTGTCTTCAGTAAAACCTATTTGACAAAAATATGTATTTCAATATAATATGTATTTAAAATTGTTATGGTATGTCATAATATGCATATTTCACATTATTATTATTATAGTTTTGTGATCAAATAAGAACATTTAAGAGTTCTTACAGACCCCAACATTTTTACCAAAAGTGTCATTTTACTTTTTGTCTCACAATTATTACAAATACTGCAACATTTAATCTCAGAACTCAATGAAAGAATACAAAGAATTACAAAGAAAAAGTCAGAATTTTATATAAACTCACCTATAAGCTTGCAACTACAACAGATCATTTCATAATTAAAAAAAAAGAAGGCTAAATTAATTCATTTATTCATTTTCCTTCGGCTTAGTCCCTTATTTATCAGGGGTCGCCACAGCGGAATGAACCGCCAACTTATCCAGCATATGTTTTACTCAGCGGATGTCCTTCCAGTTGCAACCCAGTATTGGGAAACACCCATACACTCTTGCATTCACACACATTCACTATGGCCAATTTAGTTTATTCAGTTCACCTATAGCACATGTCTTTGAACTGGTGGAAACCAAAGCACCCGGAGGAAACCCACGCGAACACGGAGAGAACATGCAAACTCCACACAGAAACGCCAACTGACCCAGCCGGGGCCAACCACTGAGCCACCGTGCCACCAAAGACTAAATTTTATTATTTAAACAGATAATATCAGAACCACAGTTTGTAAACTCAGAATTGTGACATGTAAGCTCTATAAAAAGCTCTATATCAATTTTATATAAACGTACCATTGCAAGAAATGGCAAGATACAAACACAATTGCTAGTTAAAAGTTGCAATTTTATTTAGTCATCTGTAAACATTGTAGTTATAATAGGTCAGAATTGTAAAATGTAAACTGCACAGCACACAAAAGAAATTGGAATTCTAATTAAAGTCATCCATAAACTTACAACTGCAAAAATAATGTCACAATTATAAATATTATAATGTTCAACAGTGCTCAAAATCAATGAGTACACCCCATTTTAAAAAAGAATATTTTTATCCATTTCTCATTGAATATAGGTCATATATTTTGGTGCATTTAAACAAAACAGATTTATTAAACGGATATATTTATTAAAATAATATTTTAGTCACCAAACATCTTTAGAAATTGAAAGATTATACATTTAAATTCATGTGAATAGTTGTAAAAAAAATTACAAACTACAAAATTTCAACAAAATTGTATTATTTTTTTTTTCTCCTGAATTTTGCTCTTTTAAAAAAATATATATATTTTTCCCGAAAAAATACATTTGTGCTGCTAATTTTGGACCGTTCTCATAAATTATTTTGTTAGATTAGCTCCAGATTTGGCTTCAGTACTGACTAATCTAATGTATACGTATGCACAAATATAATATTGTAAAGCATCCTAAAGAAAATATTAATTAAAATGAGAGATTTGTGAGGGGTGTACTCATATATGTTGAGCACTGTATATATCTTTACTTCTTTTTTTTTTTTCAGGCATTACATATTTATATTTCTCGGCGGTTCATTCCACTGTGGCGACTCCTGAATAATAAAGGGACTAAACCGAAAAGAAAATGAATGAATAAATGAATATTTCTCTATGTTGAAATATAATATCATCAATCATAACTTTTGTCCTGTTTTCTGCTAGACCTATTCTGAGGAAGCGAACTCTTCGTCCGGGTGGTGATCATAAAAGAGTTTACCAGTGCTGCCTCTGCAACAAAGTGTTTCAGAACAGCAGTAACCTCAACCGACACATCCGCTCCCATGGTACGTCTCCCATCATCCTTAAAAAAAGGACTTGTTGCTCTGTTTATCCATATGAAGTTGTTAGAAGTTGTGACGTATGCTTTATTTCTAATCTAAACCTTTTTCTTTACATACAGGAGACAAATGTTTTAAGTGTGACGAGTGCGACAAGATGTTCAGTCGAAAAGAGAGTCTTAAACAGCACATATCCTATAAACACAGCAAGAATGAGGTATGGCACATTTTGTCCAATTACTTTGCATTTACTGATATTTCGAATAACATTAAAAATGATATCTATCTACAAAAAGATATGTTTATTTTTCTGGATGTTTTATTTGTTTGTTTTTCTTAGCCTGACATTGAGTATAGATACAAATGTTCAACCTGTGAGAAGTCCTTCCGAGTGGAAAATGCCTTAAGATTTCATAACTGCAGGACAGGTAAAGCTTCATAATATCATTCATTAAATCATTTCAGCAAAAGATCCCACTGTTGTTGATTGATCAATTTTGTGCAAATGGATTAATAATGTAATAACAATAATTGTAGTAATAATAGCAATACTAATTTTTTATATTTTAATACTATTGTATATTAATTGGACATTTTATTTTATTAACATTTTTAAATATATGCATTCATTTAGTGGGAGCTAAAATATATTTGTAAAACTAATCATAATATTATGCAATGCTGTAGCTCAATATTTAATAATTTTGCATTCTAAGAGGTTTTTAGGTGATTTTGTTTGCCACAATGTTTTTATTTTGTTTTCAGTTTTTACACATTGAAATACACATACTTGTTGTTTTTTTTTCAAAATTCTATACAACCATAAGATTGATGCATTTATTAAATAAACTAATTAAAAGGATATATAATAACAGAAATAAACAGATGCTCCTCCTGTTTCAGTTAATGGTAATCTATTCTAAATTGATTTTTATTATCAGACTGAATACAAAGTGCAACAAATATGTATTGAAGAGTTTATTAGTACAGAACTGCATATTTAATTTATTCATTTTCCTTTGGCTTAGTCCCTTATTTATCAGGGGTCGCCACAGTGGAATGAACCGCCAACTATTCCAGCATATGTTTTACGCAGCGGATGCCCTTCCAGCTGCAACCCAGTACTGGGAAACACCCATACACTCTCACGTTCACACACACTTATACACTACGGCCAATTTAGTTTATTCAATTCACCTATAGCTGAGCTGAACTGCATATTTTACAAAAATATTGTAATCATAGCCTATGTGTACGCCCACACGGAAATCTGCAGATTTCCACCGATTTTTTTTTAGCCCATCATTGAGTCTATTTATTTACTTATGTAAATGTGTGTAAATTTATGTATTCAGTTTTTATATTAATCTCAGTTATATTATTAACTAGTTTGCATGTTCTCCCCATGTTCGCATGGGTTTCCTCCGGGTGCTCCAGTTTCCCCCACAGTCCAAAGACATGTGCTGTTGGTGAATTGGTTAAGCTAAATTGTCCGTAGTGTATGTGTGTATGTCCTGGTCCTCCAGGTTGTGGGTTGAGCCTTGGGCTAACAACCCACCTCATGAAAACTAGATGTTACGAAACACCAATATGGTGCGGCTAAATATCAACTTCGATATAAATGGCCCTGGGAGTAAGTAAGTAAGTATATTATTAACTAGCATGCAAAATTTATATATGATTTCTTTACAATGCAGTTTGTAAAGTAACATTTTCTGTCTTTTAGTAGAGACTTGCTTTGTTTACCAAACAAGTGAATCTAATTGGATTTGTCCTTAAATAAGTAAAACCTTAACCTTAAATAAAAGTTCAAAGTTATTATTTTTGCATTCATGTTTTTAGTTACTATACTCCCCAAATCATTTAGCGTAAATCCGCAGATTTGTTTTTACAAACTTTTACGCAGAAATAGCAAAAAGCCCTGCTTGTCATGTTAAATCCACATTTTTTTATATTATTTGAATTATATTTCACATTTTAAAAATACATTTGAAAATTTTTACTATGTTTTTTTTTGCTTGTTTTAAGTTTAAATGTGTTTGTATAAATGTATAAATGAATGCAATATATTTTTCACACCAGGCATGCACAACATATACGTATCTCTTATGCTTCCCTTTTGTTTTAGATGACAAAACGTTCCAGTGTGAGATTTGCTCCAGGTTTTTCTCCACTAACAGTAATTTGTCCAAGCACAAAAAGAAACACGGAGAGAAGCTGTACGCCTGTGAAATCTGCAATAAGATGTTTTATCGCAAAGATGTCATGCAGGACCACCAGAGGCGACATGTCGTTGGTGAGATAAATTTATACTTTTTTCAAAATAGAAAACACTTGAGGAACATATTTAAAATCCATATAAATATTTCTGAAAGTGAAAAAAAAATGACATATGAAGTATAGTATGTTTATCTAATCCAGTGTTTCCCAACCCTGTTCCTGAAGGCACACCAACAGTACACATTTTCAACCCCTTCCTATTCAAACACACCTGAATCAACTCATCAGAACATTAGAAGACACTCCAAGACCTGAGGTTAATGGGTCAGATAAGGGAGACATCCAGAATATGTACTGTTGGTGTGTCTCCAGGAACAGGGTTGGGAAACACTGATATAATCAATAAATAAGCACAAGCAGTGAACAGATCTGCTCTGTTTCTAAGCTTCATTAACTTTCTGTGCCCTTCGCTGTAAGTACAGATCATCAAGCATTATGTCACTTCCTCTGTGTGTTCATTAATGGCTTTTCCACAGGCCCAAAGAACTTGAAACGAGAGGAGCTTGAAGTCAACGGTGAGGAGGGAAGCAAATACAGAAAGGAACCTTCAGAGTGTCCTATTTGTGGAAAGGTGATGCTCTTCAGCCAGTCTTTTTTATTTAACCCTTTGATTTTTTGCTCAAAATATGAACAAAATGCTTGAGTTTGTTTTTGGATGGGAATAGAGGCTTTTTTCTTCAAATTCTGACATTTTGTGGTGTAAGTGGTGTTGGAAAGGATTGTAGTTTTGTAGTTTTTGGAGACTTTTGATGCAACTAACATTCTTAGAATTGTTAGATGTAAACTCAGAATTGTGGAAAAAAAAAAAGTCAAAAAAGAAAATTATAATTGCAAGATGTACACTCTAAATAAAAAAAATAAAAAAATAAATAACATCACAATTCTTCGAAAAGAAAGTGGGAGTAGCAAGATGTAAACTCAGATGTCAGTAAGAATATATAGTAATATATAGTTAGAAAGTTATAACAATAGAAAATAAGAACAAATATAAAATTTTTAAAACTTCAGATATGGAGAATATATCTATAGAAAATAGAACAAAATATAAGATGTATATATAAAAAGCGTAGCTATACAAACAAACATAGAAAACATAGAAGTGTTTCTAACAAAGTGTCTGGTGCATAAGAAAGGAAAGAGTGTATCCTACAGGTGGTTTGTCAAGCCCACTCACCTGCATGGAGCACACTGAAATGTGTTTGCGATTGCTAAACTCTTAAAAAAAATATCTGTTACATTTATTGTAACAGTCAACAACAAAAATAAAAAGTCAAGTGTTATAATGGGAATTCTATGAAAGTTAATTAACTATTATTCATCATATATCTTACTGTTTATTAGGTTATAGATTTTTACTGTAGCATTTTTACAGTTAACATTTTTTAAAGTGTAGTTTGTGTACATATTCTTTGCTCATATTCACAGAGGGTGCCAATATTAGCGGAGGGCAGTGGTGACATATCTGTGTAGCATTGAAATGATTAACGTTTGGTAATTTTTTATTTTAGGGTGTTCTTGTTGCACATTTGTTACGCACTTTAATTAATTATACCAAATTTTTATGCAACTAACCCTAGACCAAAACCTCATCCTGACCTGACCATATAGTTAGAACATAGTTAATTAATATCACTTAGTAGTTAAATGGATAGTTACAATGTAACAAGGACACCTTTATACTAAAACAATTAAGTAAAAGAAAACTGTTTTTTATTATTATTACTATTATTATTATTATTATTATTAATCAAGGTGTTTTCCTGTCGGAGTAATATGAACAAACATTTACTGACTCATGGGGACAAGAAATACACCTGTGAGATCTGCGGTCGCAAGTTCTTCCGTGTGGACGTCCTGAGAGATCACATCCATGTGCACTTTAAGGTGAGGAGGAATTATATTTTATTTATGATTATCTTTTCATTAAGAAATGATTGATTGATACAAAATCATACAAAAGAGTTGTCTAACTAGTAAACCTGAAGGAAGCGATGAGATCTTAAAAATTATGAATTGCAAGATGTGAAATTGTAGAAAAGGCAAAAAAATGCTATTGTGAGGATTAAAGTCACAATTCTAATAAAAAAAAAGTCAGAATTGTAAGATCGTAAATGTAAACTCAGAATTGTGGGAAAAAAGTCAACATTTTGAACAGAAAATCATAACTGCAAGATGTATACTCAAAATTGAGGGAAAAAAAGCCTAAAACCTTGCAGTTGTGAGAATTAACATCTTAATTCTTTGAAAAGAAAGTGAGAGTAGTGAGATATAAACTTTAAATTGTATGGGACAAATTAAGAATTTCAATATTCAAATTAGTAATTGCAAAAAAAGCCTGTAAAAACTCAAAATCAAGAAAAGAAAATCAAACTCAGTATTGTGAGATATAGTCACAGCATTTCAGAAAATTACAAGATTTGAACTCAGAATTTTGAGACAAACTGCATGATATAAATTCAACTTATTGAGTCCCAAAATGCATCTTTCCAGGACATCGCCCTAATGGATGAGCAGGAGCGAGAGGACTTCATTAAGAAGATTGGCATCTCTATGGAGGAGAGCGATGACAGCTCTGATGAGGAAGATGAGAAGAACGATCCCGAACATCACAAATACAGCTGCAAGAAATGTCAGGTAAACGAGGAGCCACTCATGGTATTTATTCAGTTTGGAGTCTGTTATCTTATGCAAAAAAATGCTGTAGGTGACAATGTTTTTACTTTAAAACTGAAAGAAATTAAGAAATCAGAAAGTTACAGAAAAATACAAAATAATAACAAAAACATTTATTTACTAATCTTCATCTGTTTATGTTCTTCAGGTGACGTTCGCCAAGGGCCGTGATTACTTGAAACACATAATGGAAATGCATAAGGAAAAAGGTTACAACTGCACAATGTGTAATCGCCGCTTTGCTCTGAAAGCCACATACAACGCTCATCTAGTTATTCACCGAGACCACCTGCCTGATCCTGCAGTGCAGAAGTAAGACCACCACACTGAAGATGTTCAGAGCTTTCTGTTTCAAAGAATATCATATATGTCGATGGTATCTAAAACTGTTGTATAATATATTTCAGATATATTCATCCATGTGAAATGTGCGGACGGATCTTTAACAGCATCGGGAACCTGGATAGGCACAAAATCATCCACACAGGTAGGAAAAAAATGGATTTTAGACCAGAAATCTTCTTAAGCCCAAAGGCTACTACATTTGCGAACAGTTGAATGCACAGGTTTTCAAATCTATTGTAAGCATGTATGAACACTTACATTGTTTTTTATTTATTTATTTATTCTTTACAATACGGGTGCCAAATCTATACTCAGAAAGAGTCACAAAATGAAAAAAACAAACACCTTTTTATTGAAAAAACATACTTTAAATTGAACAATATGTTAAACTTTTTAGCTTAGGGAATATGTACAATGCAAATTGCGTCAAAGCAGCTGTTTAGAGTAAAAAATAAATAATCTAAATGTTATTATGCTACAAACCAGCGTCAATTATCAGCATTTCTTACTGCATTTCTTGACCTCTCATGAGATTGTTTAAAACGATGGACTACACAAGACATTTCACTATAAATATAACATTTTAACAGAATAGTTTTAAACCTGATGTAGAACTTTTAAAGTCATGGTCTATAATGAAGTAACATGGTGTATCTGTGCTTTTTCACAGATGTTATGATTGATAAAATGTCTTTGTCCATGTTTAAAATACAGTAGATTATATCCATTGTTCTGTTCACACATTGCCTTGTCAACTCAATACGTCTGTGGTTATTGCGGTGTTTTTTTTTTTTTGCAGCTCAATTCTATTCTGATTGTAATATGATCAAAGTCCAGGTTCAGTGCTGGCATCTTGTGGACAAACCAAGTAGTGCAAAAAAAGATTCAAAGCTCATGTGCGAGCTGCTTGTACATCATATGCACGGATAGATAAATTGAGTTGCGCACATAAAGCATCTTTCCAGTCGTCTACTTTTCGGAATCTTCCCTTTTACTTTCCAGTGTATCTGTTTTTTTTTTTTCTGTCTAAAGGTTATGACCAATAAAAAATAGTGCTGTCAAACGATTAATCATGATTAATCACATCCAAAATAAAAGTTCAGATTTACAAAATATAATCTGTGCATACTGTGAATATTTTTGTGTATATAAATATATGCACGACTATATTGTATAAATTATTTGTTTATATTTATATATACTTACAAATAATACAAATTATATATAAATATATATGTACATATATTTCTTTTGTTTTTTTTGTACAGTATGTGTGTGTATTTATACATATATACATAAATATACACATACACATGTATATATTATATACTTGGATGTGATTAATTGTTTTTATTATATTATATTATTATTTTATTATATTTATTATATTATTGTAGTTCTGATTAATCGTTTGACAGCACTAATAAAAATGTCATTGATAAAATGTCAGTGTTGGCATTGCAAATAATTATGAATGTACAAAGCACAACAGTATAACACTGGTGATGAAATATACATCATATGCACTGTATGTGGACCCTCGTATACATGTGCAAACCACAGTATAATACACATATGTGATAAACCCTCAGGTGTGAAGAGCCATTGTTGTAAACAGTGTGGAAAGTCGTTTGCCAGGAAAGACATGCTGAAGGAGCATCTGAGAGTCCATGATAACGTCAGAGACTTTCTGTGTGCAGAGTGTGGAAAAGGTGCGGATATTTTAGCATATTGTAACCATAAATCACCCCAAAAGCAATGCATTTACAGTAAGATGTTTATGCATTTGTGTTTTTCCAAAGGTATGAAGACAAAACATGCTCTACGGCATCATATGAAGCTGCACAAGGGAATCAAAGAATACGAATGTAAAGAGTGTAACCGCAAATTCGCCCAGAAGGTCAACATGCTGAAGCATTATAAAAGACACACAGGTGAGGAGCATATGGGGGACTCCAGAATTGTGGGTACATTTTGATTATTATTTTTCCAAAACAAATACTTTAATTAAACAGTTTTGAATAACAGAAATTATATCAAGTTCAAAAAGTCAACAAAAAAAAAGTTTGTACGTGTATTTAGAGACTATTTGTTTTTAAAATATTAACTTAAAGACTCCCTTTGTATCTGTTTCTGACTGTCTCCATGTCCTGAATCACACATTCAGCTACTATGAAGTCTAGTTTTCATATTTTTGTTTAAGTTTAAGTAGCAATTTGCTCCACTTATGGGTGTGTTAAGATGCATTGTTGGCGCGTTGCTATTTTGATTCAACAGACACAGACTGCGCCATTGGCCAACTAAAAGCTGGTCTAAAGCCAACGGCACAGGGTTTTTGTTATTTTGTTATTAAAGCATGCATTGGTTATGTGCCTATGTGGATCCAAAACACGCATACACGTTGCTTATTATACACACAGGGATGTACAGCAATGCACAAATATCTTTAAATATGAAAAATCAAAGGATTAAAATGTAAGAAAAATATTATTCTTTACATAAATTTAAAAAGTGGATTAGACTTTGAGCTTTCTGACTGTCTCCACGTCCTGAATCACACATTCAGCTACATGAACTATAAAGTGTCATTTTCATATTTTTGGGGTATTTTTACTTTACTAAGTTAAACTTTTGCATGAATAATGTTTGTAATTGCAGTGGTTAAAAATATATATATATTGTGTCTGTGCCTACATTCTGGTCAACTCTGTCACATCGGTTATAAAAAGGCATAATAGTCTGTAAAGTGCTGATAGAAAAAAACATGTGACTTGCTCTAAGTGATGTCACTTCCTCTGGCGGGAAACTCTGGAAGGCATTGAGGAACGTCATTATTCTTCTCTCATTCATTTGTACAGAATTTTTAGGATACACCAATAGTAGAGTAAGTATATATGTCAACTCTGTTATTGTGATATTACAGTAAATCTTTCATTAAAATAAAATATTTAAAAGTCTGTTTTAGTGGTATCTGGTTTAAGGTTAGCATCTTGACCTAAAGCCCAAAATGGTGTAAAATGTCAACTCTGTTACTCTCAACTCTATTGGTGGTTTAAAAACTACCAAAAGGTTAAACAAAAATTAGTAACAGAATCAACTGTCTCTTTTCACTTTTAAAAATGCTGGATTATTTTACATTAATAACTGATTGGTTTTACTGTAAATTATACATTTGTTGTGTATATCCTTTAAGCAAAAAGAATGCAAAATGCTTGAAATGTGCCCTCAATTATGGAATGAGTCATATACAGTAGTATAATAATAAATATGATGCATATAATAAAATGTATATAAATTAAATATAATGATGTATACCTCCAGGCACAAAAGACTTCATGTGTGAACTGTGCGGAAAGACGTTTAGCGAGAGAAACACAATGGAGACGCACAAGCTTATTCATACAGGTATAGTATGTTACATTGTTTGCGTTTCAGTAAACCGTTAACTGTTAAAAGGCTGTCATTTTTTGATTTTAGCTGAAATCGTGGTCCTTGGTCAGTCATTAAAATAAAGTCAATAGTAGGGCTGCACGATACTGGAAAAATAGGCTGTATGCCATATTGTTGTTGAGTAGTGTGATAAAGATATTTCTTACAATATAAAGTTTGCCTAGAAAAATGCTATTTTTATTAGCTATGTTTTTAAACTATTTATTTATTTAATGATATTAAAGTAAACAGGTAAAGGCCATTTTCTGATTTAATTATTTCTAATTCAGACTAATTTCTAATTTCAGACTAAAAAACTGTGTCATGGTGCAAAAATGTAATCTTTAAAACACTAAAGTCCTATCATACACCAAGCCCAATACGGCGCCAGGCAAGGCACAAGTGTTTTATTTGCTATTTTTCAGACCAGTGCAGGTATTATTTTCACGTTTTGTACAATGTTGTTTAAGTAGCAAATGCATTTGCACCACTTTTGAGCGTGCTGGTCTAAAAAGGAGGTGTGTTAAGGCGCATTGTTGGCGCGTTGCTATTTTGAGCCAACAGAAACAGACCACGCCATTGACCAACTAAAAGCTGGTCTAAAGTCAATGGTGCAGAGTTTTATTTAAAGAGCACATTAGATATGTGCCTATGTGGATCCAAAACGCGCATAAACATTGCTTATTACACACACAGGGATGTACTGCAATGCACAAATATCTTTAAATATGAAAAATTAATGGATTAAAATGTAACAAAAAATATTATTCTCTACATAAATTCAAAAAGTGGATTCGGATGCACCCTTAGTGCTTTTGCGCCATCCGCTTTACACTTAGATCGTTAAAATAGAGCCCTATGAATGAGTGAAAACCTTGATATTCTGACTCTGATTGGCTGTTGTCATTTTCCTCTTTCGTCTTGACTCCCGACATTAGTAATTATTTTTAGCCCTGGGTTCACCTTTGGGCCGATCCAGCCAATAGCAGAACAGCAACTACCGGGGAGGTGGGGATAAAGATAGTAAGCCACCATCTGATCAGTCACATTTTGATAAACAACCAATGCATAAAATAAAATAAATAATTTATCACACATGTCTGTGATATGTATATTGTATATACTATTATTGCAATAATGCTAATTTTGGGATATATTGTGCAGCCCTACTCAATAGCTACTAGCATTTGCAAGTAAAACAACAGATATTAGGAAAAATAATTTAATTAATGACTGCGTCTGAGGTCTTATGAATGGTCTGTGAATTTACTGTATCTTTTTAACAGTTGGAAAGACGTTTTCGTGCTCCGTGTGTGACAAGAAGTACGTGACTCAGTACATGCTTCAGAAACACACACAGTTGACCCATGAGAAGGTGGAGGCTCAGAGCTGCCATCTGTGCGGCACCAAAGTCTCCACACGGGCCTCCATGAACCGCCACATGCGCCGAAAACATCCTGAGGTTACTGATTAAGTTACTGATTTGTTTGTTTTTTTCACTGAAAAAGACAACATGCATATTGATGGTAATTAAATAACTTTTATTATAGCACACTGGTGTGTAATAGGACCAGAATAAATGTTATAAGATGTTAACGATGTGCTAGCAATGACAAAAAAGTATATTATTATTGTATATTTTGTACATTTAATGCATGTTTAAAACACATTTGGCAAATACATTTAAAGCATCAAACCAATAAGAGTGTAGTATAGATGTACATTAGAAGGAATGTTTCATTCATTCATTTTCTTTTCGGCTTAGTCCCTTTATTAATCTGGGGTCGCCACAGCAGAATGAACCGCCAACGTATCCAGCATATGTTTTACGCAGCGGATGCCCGTCCAGCCGCAACCCATCACTGGGAAAAGAAGGAATGTTTGATTTTATTTATTTAATATTATTAATATTATAATTAAAACAAGAATTATCCATTTTAGCATTAAAATATCTTTTTTAAAGATCACAGTGTAACCCCAAAACCTAAAATGATATTATTTAGTGCTGTTTAATGATTAATCATGTACAAAATAAGTTTTTATTTAAATAATATATATGTGTGTACTGTGTATATGTAAATATTTTTTGTATTATATATAAATATTTGTATTAAAATATTATTAACATTTTTAATACATATATGTAATTATATATATGTATATATATATATATATATATATATGTATGCACAGAATTCTGTAAATGCAAATTTTTTGTTTGTGTGTGTAATTAGTTGCAATTAATCATTTAACAGCACTAATTTTAATAACATTATACATTGCCACAATCCTTCAGTCCACTAGGCAGAATTTTTATCATTTATAATATAACAAAATTCATCATAATGATGTATTATTCATTCATTCAATCATTCATTTTCCTTCGGCTTAGTTCCTTTGTTCATCAGGGGTTGCCACAGCGGAATGAACCGCCAACTTATCCAGCATATGTTTTACACAGCGGATGCCCTTCCGGCTGCAACCCAGTACTGGGAAACACCCATACACACTCATTCACACACATACACTACGTCCAATTTAGCTTATTCAATTCACCTATAGTGCATGTCTTTGGACTGGGGGAAACTGGAGCACCCGGAGGAAACCCACACAAACATGGGGAGAACAACTCCACACAGAAATGCCAACTGACCCAGTCGGGACTCGAACCAGCGACCTTCTTGTTTTGAGGCGACAGTGCTAACCACTGAGCCACCGTGTTGCCCATGGTGTACTATATTAAAAGATAATAAATAAGTATCTTTTGTTACAGTGTAAATATCTTTATTATCACTGCTGATCAATGTAGAACATTCTTGCCAAATTAAAGTATGAATTTATAAATATTGTTGTTGTTTTTGTTTTAGTGTAAATTGATTTTATTGTAGTCCGAGTAAAATTGGCTACAATAAGTAACATTAAACAAACATTAACCGCATTCTGACAATATTTCACATGTGGTTTCTCTCCAGATCATGGCAGTACGATTGAGTGAATTTGATATTTCGGAACCATCAACAGTCGACGCCTCCACCATCAGTATTGCACAGGTTTGTCCTGTAAAATCCTGTATTGCATGACAATAAACAGAGAATGAAAATGAAAACAGGATATTTTTGAATATTTTTTTGTTATTAATCGTTGTTTTTCAGCTTCCTCTGACTCTGGAGAAAGGCTCTCTTACAGAAAAAGTCTCCAGGAACTCCAAGAAGAGGGCAAAACTCCTTCCTCATGAGCCCGAGCTGTCAGATTCAGACGAGTACAGTGACTTCTCCAGCAAAAACACTGAGTTTCCTGCCACTGTGGGAGATGAAACCAACTCTGCCGTACAGAGCATTCAGCAGGTTTGTCCATTAGTAATGATTTCTTAGCATTTTGCCCTTGAAAATGTATCATGTTTATTTTGTAATACATGTTCTTCTTCAGAATAATTCTCTTCACAGATTTATTAATATAATATGTACATTACTATATAACATATGCATATGTTTTTGAAACAAATTTTTAATTGTTATTTTATGGTGTATTTAAAACTGTATTTTGTGTGATGTGTGTTACTTGGACAAATTAATTTCCCTCTGGGATTAAT
Organism: Danio jaintianensis; assembly: GCA_903798115.1. Taxonomy (NCBI): domain Eukaryota; kingdom Metazoa; phylum Chordata; class Actinopteri; order Cypriniformes; family Danionidae; genus Danio; species Danio jaintianensis. Next base: position 8,648,937 of record CAIGQV010018202.1, read on the forward strand.
AAAGTAAAACTCATCAATCAATCAATAATAATAATAATATTCTGCACTATAATGATAAACAGATATTTTATTTTAAGCAAGTTTGCAAGTTGTTTCCCCGGAGTCACTTGCAGTAGGTTTAAAATAATACTAAAGAAAGAAACATACTACCAATATTTGTTATGTTTTTAAAAGAATAAAAAGGAACATGAAATGTATTGACTACGTTCAATAAGACAGGTTGTTTTCAATTGTAATACTTCACAATTGTACAGTGTTTACTGTATTTTTGATCAAATAAATGCAGCCTTAAAGGTGGATGTACACTGGTCCGAAGGAAAGGGTCACAGGCTTACTAAGGAAAGGTTTGCAAAAAGAAAGCCCCGCCCCCCGACTTAGTATTCAGTTTCAGTTGGAAGTACATCAACATACTAAAATAAAAGTCTCAGCAACTTCCGGTTCACGTGGACTTTAAAGTCTACGTGAAATCAAAATTCTCAATGTTTATTTTGCCAGCTCGCATTGTTATTCTTAAGGTGAATAATTAATTCACTGAAAAAAACAAAAAAACGATTTTTGGGTAACCTTTGATCAACGACTGACGATCCTTCTGTTGATGTCAACATGAAGGCTTCCATAGCAACTGTATAACAGTATTCTTAACCACGCCCCTCATAGCTATGAGGGAATGATGTGGAACATACTGAAATAAAAGTCTCAGCAACTTCTGGTTCACACGGACTTCATGATTTACTAAACTGCAATGAAAAGGCAAACTTAGATGAACCAAAGCGTGCCGACTTGTACTAAACCGTAACACGCAGTGAAAAAAAAGCTTTAGTGAGCAGAATAGGCTTCTTCATAAAACATTTAAGAATCCTACTCATTTCAACTATCTACATTCTTTGTATTGACAAATCTCCTCTGCCCAATGTACACACACAGGTGGTAGTGTTGACCGACCCCAGCGCTCCTCCGGTGTCTTCCAGTTCGGTCAGTTTAACCAACATCACCATGACCCCCATCACAACTCCCGCTCCGGCCCAGTTTAGCAACCTGCAGCCGGTGGCCGTCAGTCACCTCGCACCATCCGACCGGCCACTCACCCTGGACAGCTCCATCCTCACCGTGACCTTCGACACTGTCAGCGGCTCAGCCATGCTGCACAACCGGCCGCCAGATCTCCAGTCCGAGGCTGTGGGTACCGCGGGGGCCACGGCTCCACAATCGGTCGCACATTTCATCAACCTCACCACCTTCGTCAACCCCCTGCCCCATCAGCTTGAGCAGCCCGCTTTAACCTGGCAGCCCGTGGCAGCCGATGGAGCTCATACCGCCAGCATAGATGACCCTCAGACGGACACACCGGCCCCTCAGGAACCTCCGGATCAGCCACAAACACTCCCAGAACAAAGACATCAGATTCAGACGCAAGTCACAGGACCTGCTCAACAACAGGCCACCGCTGCGCCACAAATGTTCAGCTACTGAGACTTGAAGATTTATTTGAGCTAAGGTCAGATTTTTGGAAGTTGATTTGGACCAATGTGATCGTGATTGAGCACTTCTGTTTGTTAAAGGAACACTCCACTTTTTTGGAAATTGCAAGTCCCCCAGAGTTAAACACTTTAGTTTTATCACTTTTGAATTCATTCAGCCGATGTTTGGGTCTAGCGGGAGCACTTTTAGCTTAGCTTAGCATAAATAATTAAATTGGATTAGACCATTAGCATCACACTAAAAAAAATGACCAAAGAGTTTTTCCAATTTAAAGCTTGACTCTTTTATAGTTACATTGTGTACTAAGACTGAAGGAAAATAAAAGATTAATATTTTTTATAGACCAAATAGAAACTTTTAATTTTCTGTCAGTCTTAGTACATGATCTAACTGCAGCTTTAAATAGGAAAAATATCAAAACTCTTAGGTCATTTTTGTGTTAGATGCTAATGGTCTAATCCGATTCAATGATTTATGCTAAGCTAAAAGTGCTCCCATCAGACACAGAGATTGGCTGAATGTATTCAAAAATAGTAAAACTCAACTGTTTAACTCTAAGGCAGTTGTAAAATGAGCCTATTTCCAAAAAAAGCGGAGTGTTTCTCTTTGAGTTAATTTAAAAGAAGAACTGCACATTATTTAGATCATGGGAGGTGATCTTCTTTAGTTGGTCGATGAATGCATTAAAATAAATTTGAACGGGATGATTCACCTGAAAATGACAATTGGGTCATCGTTTACTCACTCTCTATTTGTTGCGAATCTATTTAATTTCCTTTTTTTTTCTGTTGAACATAAAATATTATAAATATAAAATATTACAAAAGATATTTTGAAGAATGTTGAAAACTGGTAGACTCTGGCATCTGTAGTAGGAAAAGAAATACTATGGATGTCAATGGATACTGGTTTCCAATATTTTTCAAAATATCTACCTTTATCTTTAACAGAAGAAAGGTTTGGAGTAAATTGTGATTACATTTAAAATTATTGGGTGAACTGTCGCTTTAAGAGGAAGCGGGATTTTTAGTTTTTGAGAATAAGGACAAAGTTATATTTGTTGTATGATGTCATTCTGTAGCACCTGTGGATCAATGATGTCAAAAAGAGTAAATTAATAGAAATCTAATACCTGGATAGATTGTATTGTATGTGCAAACTGGAATTATTTTTTACATTTCTTTTCCTTTTTTAAGAAAAATGAATTGTCCTAATAAATGCATGTATGGACCTGGACTTGGTTGTGTTGGACTTGAAATAATTGATAAGATGTAAATTTAGTACATTTAATATCACCTGTAAATAAACAAGGAACAAAGGACATTTTTGACATAAAATGTCAATGGTTATGCAAGAGAGGTTTATTTGCGTAAACAGAACATTCCCTCTAAACTAGGAGAATGTTTACTTAATGTTGTCTTTTAAGATGTTACAAAAAAGCATTGTTCTGGGAAGTTTAGGTTTTGGTTATCAAAAAAAGAGAATGTTTCCAGAAGGTGGTTGCTCCCAAAAAATAACCAAACAGGAACCATACGTGAATGTTAGCAGAATGTTCTGTTATTGCTGGGTATATGCTGTGTAGCAAGATCACATCAGTTCACAATTATTGTGCATGATCCAAATGCAAAAACATATCATGAAATTTGTTAAGGGTCATTAAAGGGATGAAAAAAATAATAATTCAGTAATCATTTACTCACCCAACACAAAAGAAGATACATTGAGGAATGTTCGAAACCGGTAAACATTAAGAAAAACAAATACTGTGAAAGTCGATGGTTACAGGTTTCCAACATTCTTCAGTATATCTTCTTGTGTGTTCAACAGAACAAAAACACTCAAACTTGTTTGGAAGAAGTCAATGATGAATGAGTAAAGTACATTACTTCAATGTTTGGGTGAACTAACCCTTCAATAAATTTCTGCTGAGACTCCAAACCGCTAGAGTCGCTAACAGCTCGAACTTTCGCCTGAACTCTTTCACTCAACAAGGAAGGAGAGAATTGTACCACTTGTACGCATGCGCAGTGCTGAATAGCCATCTGGCATTCGATCCCGTGTAATTTAATTCATTCTTTCAGACAACAACCTCCTTATGAGGATTCATTTTATGCAGACAACTTATTTAATAGGTGCTGCATTTTTTAAAAACATATACAAGGGATTGTCAAGTCAGATTGGGAAGTTTGATGCACCGGGACAGTCAGAAGTAAAGCTGCCAGCGGGTCACTAGAGTGAAGTGAACTAAGTGCGACTCGAGTTACCGAAAACGCAGACATTCTGGTATACAGCGAGTCTTATATGCTATAGTCTGTTTACCTGTGTCAGGAGTGATAGCGTGGCAAAAAATCCCTCCAAGATGGAGTTTGCAGCGATCTTTGCTCTGTCGCTACTGATAGGCGCGCTGGTTCTGTTGGTGGCAGTGGCGGTTGGCAGACAGAAAGGCGAATTATCTGAACAGAAGAAAGACTCCCCTGGTACGTGTTTTTCATTCACATTTACAAACTTAAAGGCATAACTCACCCCAAAATGATACAAACCTGTCCGCCTTTACTTGTTTCAAACCAGTTTGACTTTCTTTCTTCTGTTGAACGCAAAGGATATTTAAACATGGATGGAAACCTGTAACCATTGACTTCCATTGTATTTGTTATTCCTACTACGGAGGTAAATTGTTACAGGGTTTCCAGCTTTTTTCGAAATATCTTCTTTTGTGTTTCTTGAAGAAAGAAAATCATAAAGGTTTCATGTTGAGTAAATTTAGTAGATTTAAAAAGTAGATTTTTTGGGGTAGACTTGTCACTAACATATTCATTCATTCATTTTCTTTTCGGCTTAGTCCCTTTATTAATCTGGGGTCGCCACAGCGGAATGAATCGCCAACTTATCCAGCATATGTTTTACGCAGCGGATGCCCTTCCAGCTGCAACCCATCCATACACTCCCATTCACACACATACACTACTGACAATTTAGCTTACCCAATTCACCTATAGCGCATGTCTTTGGACTTGTGGGGGAAACCGGAGCACCCGGAGGAAACCCACGCCAACACGGGGAGAACATGCAAACTCCACACAGAAATGCCAACTGACCCACCTGAGGCTCGAACCAGCGACCTTCTTGCTGTGAGGCGATCGTGCTACCCACTGCGCCACCGTGACGCCCTTCACTAACATATTAGTAGGAAAAATTAATAATTGAGATAAAGTTGGTTTTATATTCGGACATTGACACGGTCCCTATATTGTTTACCATGTTACTTTCAATACTCAGCCTGAAATCGCACGTATGACTTCAAAACAATTGTATCACTATTAAATTGACTGTGAACAATGTTGTACTTTGATAGTCATTGGCTGCTAATATGATTTCCCTAGTTAGAATTAGCAAATAACACTTTTCTGAAATTATATTATTAAGGATGAAGTCTGAATGTGCGAATATAAAACCAACTTTACCTCAATAAATGAATATATTATAATCTAAAGTCACCTTTTTAAGTAGCTAATTGTTACAGAATTACTTTTTAAGGAAAATAATGTGAAAGTATGCGTTGTTATATATATATTTTTAAAGTAAGATAGGATTACAATACATTAATATATAACTTTTTTTTTTTTTTTTTTTTTTTTACCCAACACTGTTAGTGATGGTGTTTAAAAATTAATTTTTAGTAAGTCGGTCAGGTTTGTTAGTATTTTATAGTTTTATAGTGTCAGGTTGGATAGTGGTTTATAGTTTTATAGTGTCATGTCTTCGTAATTAAACTGCTGGATAATGTTACAGTGGAGGAAGTCACAGCAAAAGCTCCTTCCAGAAAGCAGAAACAGCAGCAGCGTCCCCGTAAGGAGAGACCGCAGCAGCACACCTTCACACACCAGCTCCTGGCTTCCGCTCTCAAGGTGATTCGTGCTACTGAAATCTCCAGATTGATATATAACAATAAACACATGACGACATCTTCTGGCAGAGCACGGCAAGGGCAACCAGTAGAATTAATATGTTAAAGAAATGAATGAGTTTATTCTTATTTAAAGGTTGCAAAGGATTAATATTTAAAACAAATAATGTTTTTTTTTTTTATGTACTTTTTATTGGTGAATTCTGAATGTATAATGAATTCCACAAAAAAATATTAAGAAACAATTTTTTTAACATGAAGGTTATTTTATCTCTAGAGTAATGGTACTTTGCACAACAAAACTTTTTTTTAATATAGTAAGATATAAAACTTTTGCTTTAATATAGTGGCTAAAAATGACATTTGCCCAATTCAATGATTTAAGATTATGGTGACCGTTAAACGCGTCATAACAGTGTTGCGAAAAGCGTCCATTAATCTGTTTTTCATTTTCCTCTTTTAGAGTCACAGTGGCCATGTGACCTGCTTGGACTTTAGCAGCAATGGCAAATACCTTGCGTCTTGCTCAGATGACCGTACCATCAGGATTTGGAGCACTAAAGACTTCCTGGGCCGAGATCACAAGTGCTTGCGAGCCAACATTGAGTTTGACCATGCCGTGCTCGTCCGTTTTAGCCCAGATTCCCGGTACGGCTAGCCTTTATAATGTCTCTTCCTTTCTGGATTTTCTGTTCATGCTGCTGACTGGTTTGTTTTTTTTTGTCCCTAGAGCTTTTATCACCTGGCTGGCTAATGGAGAGACCATTCGTATCTATAAGATGGTCAAAAAGGATGATGGGACGTTCAATTTCAAAGCTGCCCCTGGAGATTTCCCTCAGAAACACAAGGGAGTGATTATTAATATTGGAATTGCTGAGACGGGTCAGTGAAGTCCTCCTGAAATCAAAATGAAAGTTGTTGGGGTTTTTGGTGGGGTGGGGGGGGGGGGGCTGTTAGTATCAATGTGCTGGTTGTAAGAAAAAATGATGAGGACATAGAAGATCTCAATGAAGATGTTTATTCTGTATAGCAGTCTCAAAGTACACTGTAGTGGAGTCAGAATGAACCCAGAACATTCTTAAACTCAAATCTTTTATACAGTTTTAATTTACTGCTTTTATATGTAAATGAAGTTGCTCCTTGGCTGTTGTCACAGTATGTTCTGTATGTTAATGCAGTTTCGACACCCCATTGTATAAGATGGCTCTCTGTGTACACACCCATCCCCATTCTACAATTAGTGCTCAAGATGTGATCATCTCAAATAGTGCAAAGACAACAAATTGTTTACTTGTCTTCTCTGTCATAATTCAGCCCTTTTGGAAAATAAGCATTAACACACCATTTAGAGTGGTAGTTGGGTCAAAGGGTTAGTTCACCCCCCCCCAAAAAAAATTCAGTTATAAATCATTCACTATTCCAAACCCATGAGACATTCGTTCATCTTCGGAAAACAAATTAAGATATTTTAGATGAAATCCAGGAGCTCTCTTGTCCTCCACAGACAGTAAGCGTCGCAATACATTCAAAGTCCAGAAAGGTATCAAAGACATTGTCAAAAATGTGTCCTCAGTGGTTCAATCGTAATTTTGCGTATAAACGCACACCGTAAACAGACACTGAAGAGAAGAAAATGTTGACAAAAGTCATTATTTTTGTTTTATGTGCACAGAAATGTATCTTCATAACATAGCAATTGAACCACTGATGTCACATGGACAGTTTTGAGGATGTTTTTGGTACATTCATTCATCACAATTGTGTTCCAGTGTTCCACAATTGTGACATAGTGCACTGATATATAGGGGATAAACTATTTAGACAGCGTAAATATACCTTTCATTGTGGAGAATGAAGTCTAAGTTCATGTCAAACTAAATCTTTGTTTTTTTGATTACTTCTATTGTTTTTCTAAGTCACTTTGTTTAAAAGCATCTGCCAAATAGTTAAATCTAAATATAATGCAATGCTTGCATAAGACTTGATTGCTGGTTTTATGTCCTATTTTCAGGCAAATTTATCATGTCTGCCTCTGTTGACACAACCATTGTGATCTGGGACCTGAAGGGAGAGGTTTTAGCTACTATTAACACCAATCAGATGACCAACTCGCATGCAGCAGTGTCACCGTGTGGAAGGTTAGTTCCAAATATTTTCATTTTCATGCAGCATTCAGTTTTGAGATTTTTGGCTTCGTTATAAAGTTTGGCTTCGTTTTTGTCCAGTCTATTGGAAAGAAACCATCCATATACACATTTAATTGTTTGTTTTGCTGCACTTTATCAATTTGTGTTTGTAGATATTAAATTACAGTACATATTTTTAAAGGCTGTTTTCTCATAATTGTTTTATATATATTTTTTCTGCTGTACTGAGCCATAAATCACTTCAGCAACACTTAAACACCAAACTTTTGAGTTTTATTCAAATCTGAATTCTGAAGGTTTTTACAGAGGGATGTGTTCATCCCATAATATGCCTGATTATATACATATATATTTTGTTCTTCTAAAAATGCCTTTCTTTCTGTCGTTTGTTCATTCATTCATTCTTTCTTTCTTTTTTCTTTAGTTCTTTTTCTTTTTTTCCTTTTGTTTGTTCTTTCTTTCTTTCTTTCTTTCTTTCTATTTCATTTCCGTTCCTTCCTTCCTTCCTTCCTTCCTTTTCTAATTCTTTTCTTTTCTAATTCTTTCCTTTTCTAATTCTTTCTTCCTCATGAGGCTTTGCAGTATTTTATGATATATGGGAACATTGAAAAAGGTTCCCAAAAAAAGAAAAAACCTTGAAACCTTCTATCCAATATTCAGATTTTTGTGCTAGCAAAGAGTGCACATTTAATCAATTAATGCCTCATTTGCATATTGTTTTTGTTGTTTTCACCTGCAGTGTCTTGGGTGATGTTATATAGTTTTTGTAAAGCATTTCTCTTTATGTTTTTATATGTTAATGCTTTAAGCAATGATTTAGCCTTCTGTGACCATTTCTGGATCAAACTGTAAGAAAAAAAACCCTCAAAGTTTGCATGTGAAATTAGGAGCAGGACTTTGGCCTGCTTTTAATCTATTTTTATGCGTCTTTTCTTTAATAGAAACATGTTTGCAGCACCTGCTTAAAATGCATCAAATGTGCTGTAAAACATGGAAGTGTAATGCAGATGTGTCTGAAATATTTAAAACCTCGTTTGTTTGTTGTTTGGCCTTCTCCTAAGGTTTGTGGCGTCCTGTGGCTTCACCCCGGATGTGAAGGTGTGGGAGGTTTGCTTTGGTAAATCAGGAGAGTTCAGAGAAGTGGCCCGTGCATTTGACCTGAAGGGGCACTCAGCTGGGGTTTACTCCTTTGATTTCTCCAATGACTCTCGAAGGCAAGATCAGCTCTTTATTTACCGCTGAAAATAAAGATCATACTATCAGATTTTATATTAAAATAATATAAAATAATTGTTCTATTCATTTTTAGATTGCCTTTTTTTAATTAATATTACTTTAATCAAAACATCACTTTAAAAAAAAAAGTGTTCAAATTTGTGCTATTTTAGTATTATTTGTATACTATTTTAGCAGTTGAATTTTCACTTCATTTCGCTTCATTTATCAGCGTTATATTACCCTTATTTACATAGAATTGCACATTTATGAATATTTTACAGCTTCAATTTTTGTATTTTCATTACTGTAATGATTTCATGTTCTTATGGGTTTTTTTTTTTACATTCGTTTTCTTCAATTTTAAAATGTTAAAATCTTTATTAATCAGTGTTACTTTAGGGCTATTGATATGCTCTTACCCTCTTTTTGAATCAAATTTTGTATTTTACATTTTTAATAGTAATTTTAGTAATTTTTAATATAGATTTTACCATTTAGTAATTTTTTTAAATTTGAGTTGACTTAATTTTTGAATGTTAAAACATTAATCAATGTTGCTTAAGTGTTATCAGTGTTATTATCAGTTTTAGTCATTTTAATTTAGCTTTGTCAATTTTGTTGATTTAAAATGTAAATTTTCACTTGAAAAAGTGTTAAAAGCTTCATTTATCAGTATTATTTAGCCTTATTTACATACTATTGCACATTTATGAATATTTTACAGCTTCAATTTTTGTATTTTCATTACTGTAATGATTTCATGTACTTAAGTTTTTTTTTTTTTTTTTTACATTTTCTTCAATTTTAAAATGTTAAAATATTTAATAATCAGTGTTACTTTAGGGCTATTGATATGCTCTTACCCCCCTTTTTGAATCACCTTTTGTATTTTACATTTTTAATTGTAGTTTTATAAATTTTTATTATATGGATTTTTAGTTGACTTAATTTCAAAAATTAATCAATGTTACTTAAGTATTATCAGTGTTATTATCACATCTATGAATATTATGAAGCCAAAATGTTTAGAATGATTTCTGTTATTAATTTGAGCACTTTTTTTTTTTACATTAGTTTTCTTCAACTTTAAAATTGTTATTAATTAGTGTAACTTTAGGACTATTGATATGCTCTTACCGCATTTTTTTTTATTATCTTTTGTATTTTACATTTTTAATAGTAGTTTTAGTCATTTTTATTATATAGATTTTATCATTTGTCATTTTTTTATATTTAATTGAACTTTAATCATTGTTACTTCAGTATTATCAGTGTTATTATCGCATCTATAAATATTGTGAAATTAAATATAATAATGTTTTCTGTTATTAAGTTAAAATGACACTTTATAACGTATTAGAACAAGTTAAATGAATCGGCACACTGCCACTTTAGCTCTCAAAAGACAAATTTAATCACACAGGAAATACAAGAGAGCACTAGATATAGTCAAACTCTAGACACCACACCTGCAAACAATGATCACCTCAAATAACCAATGAATAAGTAAACAAGAACAATACACAAGTCGAAACAAATAAAAAAGTACATTTAAAAAAAAAAAAAACACACACACACACATATATACACATACATAAATATAAAAAATGATTTCAAGTCAAAATCCAAATTCAACCCCCTAGGAGTCAAGGTATTTAATGTGTGAATATAACAAGCTTCCCTCTGCAGTAAAGTTTATTCTCTATCACTGACCCTTTCCAGGTATTTTAACTTGTTCAATGCCTAAATCGAGCACCTGCCTTTAAGATTTTCTTAGATGTGCGCACACTGATGTTTTTTTACTCAATAACATATTAACAACAATAACTAACCTTTTTTCAGAATGGTGACGGTGTCCAAAGACGGCACATGGAAGCTGTGGGACACTGATGTGGAGTATAAGAAAAAGCAGGACCCGTATTTGCTCCGGACGGTGCCCTGTAAAGTATCCGAGGGCAGCCGCATTGCCCTGTCCCCCGACGGCCGCGTAGTCGCCATATCAAACGTCTGCGATATAGCCATGTATAACGCCACCACCGGTGAACTAGAAGAGGAGTTTCACAGCGTTCACAACGGGGAAATAACCGACCTGAAGTTTGACATCAACAACCGCTTCCTAGTGAGCACCGGAGATCGAGTCATCCGCGTTTTTCACAATGTGACCGGTTACCGAGCCGCCATCCAGGACATGCAGACCATGCTGAAGAAAGCCTCAAATGATGGAGTGAGACAGAGACTCCGGCAGCAGATCACGGACGCTCAGAGCGCTCTGGACACTGTGCTGAACGCTGCCAAAAACTAAAGCCTTAAGGTTTTTTGGGTGCAGACATGAGTGGGTTTGGCATGCTAGTTTTATTGAATAAATCAAGTGTTTATAAGTTTGTCTGAGGCTTCTGTTTGTTCTCCATTGAATGCTCTAATGCAGTGTTTCCCAACCCTGTTCCTGAAGGCACACCAACAGTACACATTTTCATTCATTCATCATTCATTTTCCTTTGGCTTAGTCTCTTTATTCGTTAGGAGTCGCCACAGCGGAATGAACCGCCAACTTATTCAGCATATGTTTTACACAGCGGATACCCTTCCAGCTGCAACCCAGTATTGGGAAACATCCATACACACTCATTCACACACACTCATACACTACGGCCAATTTAGTTCTTCCAATTCACCTATAGCGCATGTCTTTGGACTGTGGGGGAAACCCACGCCAACACAGGGAGAACATGCAAACTCCACACAGAAATGCCAACTTACTCAGCCGGGACTCAAACCAGCGCTGTGAGGCGACAGTGCTAACCACTGAGCCACCGTGTCGCTACACATTTTTAACCTGTCCCTAATCAAACACACCTAAATCAACTCATCAGAACATTAAAAGAGACTCGAAAACCTGAAGTTAATGGGTCAGATAAGGGAGACATCCTGGGTGCAAATTACAGGGAAGTTTGGGGGGGGTCTGACCCCCCAATTAACGCTTGATCCCCCCTGAAGAACATCAAAACAAGATGTATGGGGGGTCTGCCCTTTAATAGTTAAGAAATAGTTTGCTCTGATCTGTATCTTAAATAATATTACTAATCAAAATAATAGATAACGTAAATATACATTTAACCACCCCTATAATGGTTCATGGTCATCCATTAATAGGTGCAGGAATGCAAACCTGTCACCATTTATTTAATATCACAAATGTCACTGAGAACCACTCAATATCCCTCAAAGCACTGGAAACAACACTTTTTGATTAATAAATTGGATGTAATTGAATTAAATATATAACTTTGGTTTACTGAGGCATATTACCAAACATAAATGAAAAACTTGACCCAGATTATCAATGTGTAATTGGCACCCTGGAGACGTCCAAAATATTTACTGTTGGTGTGCCTCCAGGAACAGGGTTGGGAAACACTGTCATCTCTTTGTGTGTGTGTGTTGTTTTTTGAAATATGTAATTATGTTTATTGAATTTTCACAATAATACAGACATAACAATACATCTTCAAAAGACACACAAAGGAAATTTTCAAAACAAGGGAGAAAAGAAATAGGAAAAAAAATCTCGGATTATATATAAAACAGGACAATAAAATATCTGAGAATAAAAGAGATCAGAAAAAGGTTAAAAACGTTGCTTATTTTGCAGATAATAATACAGTTACAATATACCTTTCAATATGATAGAGCAAAGGGTGAAATTATTTAAAGTCTGCGTGAAATCAGAATTTATAATGTTTATTTTGCTTATTAGCTCACATTCTTGGTCTTAAAGGGACAGTTCACCCAAAAAAATGAAAATTCTGTCCTCATTTACTCACTCTTGTTTCAAACCTTTATGAGTTTGTTCTGTTAAACAAAAAAGAAGATATTTTGAAAAACGGGTAACCTTTGATGTCCATAGTATTTGTTTTCCTTCTATGGAAGTCAATGGTTACAGGTTTTCAGCTTTCTTCAACATCTTCAGAAGATACAAACTCGAGTAAATAGTCAGTTTCATTTTTAGGTGAACTGTCCCTTTAAGGTGAAAAATAAATCGTTGCAAGTTAATTCTGTGAAAATATCATGTTGTTTTGGTCATCTTTAATCAAAATCTAACCATTCGCTTCTGTTCTGTTATTCTCTGATGATGTCTGTTTGTAGGCTTGGGTGAAATATGCTTAGCCACGCCCCTTCGACCATCAGTTTGCTGTGAGTGAAAGGTGAGAGGAGGAGCACAAATATAAAACCCCACCCCCTACTTAATATTCTGTTTTAGTTGGAAATACATCAGCATATTAAAATAAAAGTCTGCAGCAACTTATATACTACAATATACACAATACAGTATTATACTATGGATGCCCATTTCTGCTACTGAATAAAAACATTGTGTGATACAGATTTGTTAGTTAAGGTAGGTTTAAATACATTTTACTCTTAATTATAAGGGGGAAAAGTGTGAATTGTAAGATAAATAGTGTGAATTGGCAGATAAAACCTGAACAAGTTTGACTTCTTTCCTTATCTTACAACTGTGAGTTATATAGTCCAATTGCGAGGGAGGGAAATACGTTATATGTCACAAATCTGACTTTGTAACTTGCAACTCTCTTACTTTTCTCAGAATTGCATGTTTGTCAGTTCTGAGGGAAAGAAATGTCCAAACTGAGATGTAAACTTACAACTGTGAAAGTGGGGGTGGGAGTCAGAAATGTTAGATGGAAAATGTTAGATGCTTTTTATGTTTTATTCTGTGACAGAAATAAGCTTCCATATGGGGCTCTACAAAGAATACATTTGATAATACTAGTTTAATTTTTGTCGATTGATTATTTTGAAAATGTGTATTTTTCTGAATGAGCACAGGTGAGACAAATTTGTCAAAATTTGAATTAAAAAGAGTATATTTTGAACTAGGATAAAAACGTTTTGGGATCAGATTATTTACACCACTTTAAGCAACTTGTCAGTCTCACCATTTCTAAGAATGAAATAATATATTTCTTTATATTATTCAGCATATTACCTTATAAAATGTTTTTAATTTAATCTTATTCGTTGCTCTTTTTAAGTGTGATTAACATAAATAAAACGAAGGCTGTTGGTTCGTCTAACACATTTACCTTAATAAAAGCTATAACTACTAGTTTTATATACATTTTTAGTACTACAAATTTGTTTTTATTAACAGCCCCTGAAGACTTTTATTTTGAAAGGATTTATAGCTGTAAAGAGTTGTGTAAACGTATTTAGGTTAAATGAATATACTTTTTACTATATGTATTTGGTAATAAATCGTTACCTTAATAAATATAAAGGTTTTTTTTTTTTTTTATAATAATAAATAAAAAACTCAACAGCAGCCACCTGTGTCCTCTGTAAGTAGGTGGGATCTACTTGTCAAGCTGTGGAAAGTGGAGAGTCGTGAGTTCTCGCGAGACGAGATTTGCGCAGCCAGACTGCGAGACCGACACGATTCCAGTAAGAGTACCGATAAAATTCGGAAATGTCGGGTCGTTCGGTCCGCGCGGAGACTCGGAGCCGCGCTAAAGATGACATTAAGAAAGTCATGGCCGCCATCGAGAGAGTACGGAGATGGTGAGTACGACGAGCGGCGTCACGACACTTTGAGAGAGAAATATGTTTTTCGAAAGAGAAACTTCAGTCGGAAAGGAGGAGGGCTTTCATAATAGGATGCAGTTTGATTGACGCAAGATTCAGCCAATGGCAGGCCGCCTGTCCTTGTTTTATGAAAGGACAAGCTGCACAAAAGAGGCGGGACTAAAGAGGACTTTTAAACGGTTTTATGCGCTGGAGAAGTTTAGAGCCTGTCAGAAATATTTATTAGCATATTAAATTGTCGTTTTATTCAATCATTTACGTATTAACTGTTCAAACGGCTAATCCAAGTGCATCCAATTAGGATTCAGCCCTGTAAAACCCAAGCACTTTTGTGATTGAAATAAATGGGGATATTGGATAGTGTTCAACTCATCAACAAATGGACTGTAATCCCTCATGTCCAGAAAAAAAAAACAGCTCTTAGAGGAAACTTTCTTCATTTGGACACTTGAGAAGTGCTATTTGTCTCCATGATAGCATTTTTAGTGGAAAAACAATGCAGGTGAATAGGGTAAAAGCAGTAGTTATCACCATATTTTCCTAGTTGTTTGTTAACATTTTGTATTACAATGTTTCTAAAAAAATTTTTAAACATGAGCAATTTTTTAATTAAATATGTGCTCATTTGCATACATTTTTAGATCAAACATCATGTGCAAAACTCTATATTATCGTCAAATGTTATAGAGGGATCTCTTTTTTTATGTCTCCATATTTAGGACAATACTGTGAACGGACAAAAAGAAAAATCTGTATATTATTAGTAGAATAATATGTATATAATCAGGCAAATCATGTATGAACATATTCCTCTGTAAAATATAGGCCTAGATATGGATAAAGCTGCAGAGTTGGGTATTTGTAAGTCCTGCTAATGTTGGGATTTGGACTTTTGGAAAAAAAAAAACTGACTTTAAAATCATGTATTGTAATAGAACTTCTGAGATAAATCGATAAGGTGCGACAAAAGAAACAATGTATTTAGGAAATTTTCTTTACATTATAAAAAACATTTTAGGAAAAGCTTAAAACCACAAAACTAGCAGGTATATGGAAAATGAGTTTATGCCTGCAGCGAGATGTATATGGGAAACCTGAACTCCTATTGCTCCATTTCAGGGAGAAGAAATGGGTCACAGTTGGAGATACATCATTAAGAATATTTAAATGGGTCCCCGTGGTGGACACAAAGGAGGTATGACACATTTAAGATGCTTCTTTCTCTTGATTTTAATTGCCATCTGCCTGAACAGGAATTAAATTCAATCACATTTCACAAAAATACAACATCTCTATCTCATACATATTGATCGAGATCTGTAATTTCCAAACTCCTTCACTGTATTTACTGTTTCCATCACCTGATCTTTTTTTAGAAGGAAAAGAGCAAAGTGTCTGTGGGTGGAGAAATGCAGCGGAAGAAGTCCTCTGATAATGCCTGTTCTGTGCTATTAGATTTTCAAGGTAAACATGTTTTAATAGCACATTAAATCCAAAAACATGAATATTCTGCCAGTGTTTTCTCACCCTAAAATAATTTCAAAGCTATATAATTTCCTTTCGTTAATGTGAAATTAATATATTCTCTTGGTTGCCAGATGAAAACAGCAACCAGAGTTCTCTGTCAGACTCATACCAGCATAAAGCAGCCGCAGACAGCAGCAATAACTCCAGTCCACCGGCCAGTGAGCCGGTCAGTCCGGCACCTCAGAGTCTAGACTACCGGACTGATGACCCACAGCCACCCACCCTCGGCCAGGAGATCATGGAAGGTGAGACTCATACCGAACCATGTATTCATTTTTCATTATATTATATTATATTATATTATATTATATTGTATTATATTATATTATATTATAGTAATATTACTTTTACATTATATTTATTATATTATTTTTATATTATATTATATTATATTATATTATTTTTATATTATATTATATTATAGTAATATTACTTTTACATTATATTTATTATATTATTTTTATTTTATATTATATTATATTATATTATTTTTATTTTATATTATATTATAGTAATATTACTTTTACATTACATTATATTATATTTATTATATTATTT
>CAIGQV010018202.1:8681304-8692909 GCA_903798115.1 Danio jaintianensis
AAACTTAAAACAAATGGCAATTTTTCAATCGGCTTCAAACTTTTAAAACGGCTTCAAACTTTTAAAAGTGATTTTGTTTTACACCCGGGCGACGCGGTGGCGCAGTGGGTAGCACGTTCGCCTCACAGCAAGAAGGTCGCTGGTTCGAGCCTCGGCTGGGTCAGTTGGCATTTCTGTGTGGAGTTTGCATGTTTTCCCCGTGTTCGCGTGGGTTTCCTCCGGGTGCTCCGGTTTCCCCCACAAGTCCAAAGACATGCGGTATAGGTGAATTGGGTAAGCTAAAATTGTCCGTAGTGTATGTGTGTGAATGAGTGTGTATGAATGTTTCCCAGTGATGGGTTGCAGCTGGAAGGGCATCCGCTGCATAAAACATATGCTGGATAAGTTGGCGGTTCATCCCGCTGTGGCGACCCCAGATTAATAAAGGGACTAAGCCGAAAAGGAAATGAATGAATGAATGTTTTACACCCGTCCATCTCACTTTCATGTTTTCATTTTTTTCAGTGCTCTGTTTACTAGCAAGCTGCTGTCTTCTGGCGGGATTCAAACCTCAACTGTAAGAGTGAACAATCTAGCCGTAAATGCAAACAGAAATACAATGAGAAATGTTAAAACTGATTCATGCTCCCACAGAGTTGTGGTTTGAGTGTTTTTATTCGGCTCAGTTTGACAGTTATTGAGAATTGTACGACTCTCTGAGGTCACGTTGAACCACTTTCGTGATGTTTGGTCCTTCAGGAATGTACAGTGCCGAAAATTCATATGCCTCGTATTAAAAGATACCAGTGTTATGAAGCAGTTGGTTCATTAATGTGGCCCAGACAAAGCAATTCCTCAGAAAAATCATCAAAATGTTGGACGTTTCATTGCCGTCCCACCCTGTTTACATTGTTTTGCTTATTAATCCATTCCTTGTAAAAAAAGTTTGAGATCAGTAAAAAATATTTTTTAAGGAGCCTTTTCTGCTCACCAAGGCTGTTTATTTAAACAAAAATACAGTAAAAGCAGTAAAAAATTTTGAAATATTATAACAATTTAAAATAGCTGTTTTACTTTTAAATGGAGTTTAAATTATAATTTATTTCTGTGATTTAAAGCTGTCACATGATCTTCCATAAATCAGTATAATATGCTGATTTGCTATTTTATTAAGATCAACTGTTATTTATACGCAGTCATTGATAAAGTTTCTTATAATTATCAATGTTGAAAGCAATTTTTTACCAGAAATTTTAAAGTAACAGCATTAATTTGATTTTTTTTTTACTTTCACTCTTGAGCTATTTAATGTGTCCTTGAATAAAATGTAGAAGTTTCATTCATTCATTCATTTTCTTTTCGGCTTAGTCCCTTTATTAATCTGGGGTCGCCACAACGGAATGAACCGCCAATCTATCCAGCATATGTTTTACGCAGCAGATGCCCTTCCAGCTGCAACCCATCACTGGGAAACATCCATACACACTCATTCACACTCATACACTACGGACAATTTAGCTTACCCAATTCACCTATACCACATGTCTTTGGACTTGTGGGGGAAACCGGAGCACCCGGAGGAAACCCGCGCGAACACGGGGAGAACATGCAAACTCCACACAAAAACGCCAACTGACCCAGCCGAGGCTCAAACCAGCGACCTTCTTGCTGTGAGGCGATTGTGCTCCCCACTGCACCACGGTGCAGCCAAATTTAGAAGTATATAAAAATTAAAAATAAGTAAATAGATTATAATGGTACTTTCCACAAAAAAATTTGAAGCAATGATTTCTGAAAGATCCTGTGACACTGAAGAAATGATGCTACAAATTCAGATTTATATTTTTAAATCAAATAAATGCAGCCTTGGTGAACAAAATGTAGAAGTATATACAAAAAAATTAAAATAAATACATTTTTAATCGTACTTTCCACAAAAGAATGTGAAGCAGGCCTTTAGTTTTCAAGTTAAGCAGTAGATCAACGTATTATAATGATTTCTGAAGGATCGTGTGACACTGAAAACTGAAGAAATGATGCTAAAAATTCAGCTTTAAATCACAGGAATAAATTCAATTTTAAGCTACATTCAATAACACAAAGTCATTTAAACTTGTAATAATATTTCACAATTTTACAGTATTTTTAAATTAAATAAATGCAGCCTTGGTGAACAAAATAGGCTTTATTATTTAATTTAATTTATTATTAATTCCAGACCTTTGACCGGTAGTGTATATGAGGCCCTTTCATTAAAGCTTCATATTTGGATACTCTGATTGGCTGCGTTTGACTGCGTGTAAAGGATCGTTTTACTTTTGAAGGAGTAGACGTCAAGGAATGCAGGAGTGTTGTGGGAGGACAGACGCAGCTGGGATCGACAGCTGTAAGAGATCCTTTGTCCCATAATACTATTACAATTGACACTAGAGAGGAACTCCCAGTAATAGCGTGCAGTAAATCAAAAAATCTATTTTACGATTTGGAGATTTTTTTTTTAGGGATTTGATGTGAAATTAATGAAATGTTTGTTGAGCAGGAAATTAATTAAATTCAATTCTGAAGGATCATGTGACACTGACGACTGAAGTAAGGATGGTGAAAATTCAGCTTTTAAGTCACAAGGGTGAATTACATATAGCTTAAAAGTTTTATTTAAAAAAAAGCATATCATCAAGGAGTTATAATACTAAAAGTTAATAATAATAATTAATAAATAAATAATAATAATAATTTAAAACATGCATTAAAAACAGTTATTTTACAATGTAGTATTAATAATACACTATAAAAAAATGCAGGTTTCCACACAATTCATTCATGTTGTCCCAAAACAAATTGATTAAGTTAAAATTTAGAGGATTGAACATAAAACAATTAAGTTGTCTCAAAAAATCTCAAGAATTTTGTTGTTTCAGCTCATTTTTCATAATAATTAAATAAATAATATTTTTTTGAGTGTACTACATTGTAATGTGGTTGTTTTTACTGTATTTTATATATTCTTTTACTTGGTGGCATAAAGTTTTTCAAAAACATTGAAGTCTCCTCCAAAACAAAGGAGAATTATTATTAACCAATTAAAATGACATCAAACCCTAAATGGATATTTGACTAATAATATTTTGGAATCTATTTAGATATTTTATAAAGGATATAAGACAGAATATATCATGATTTTTTAATTAGTTATTTTTATAAAATGAATTTTGTATTTTGTAAAATGCTTTTTATCCTCTCAATCATTTCTATGGTGGCACGGTGGCTCACAGCTAGAAGGTCACTGGTTCGAGTCCCGGCTGGGTCAGTTGGCATTTCTGTGTGGAGTTTGCATGTTCTCCCCGTGTTCGTGTGTTTCCTCTGGGTGCTCCGGTTTCCCCCACAGTCCAAAGACATGCGCTGTAGGTGAATTGAATAAACTAAATTGCCCGTAGTGTATGACTGTGTATGTGTCATGTGTCTGTGAGTGAGTGTGTATGGGTGTTTCCCAGTACTGGGTTGCAGCTGGAAGGACATCCGCTGCATAAAACATATGCTGGAATAGTTGGCGGTTCATTCTGCTGTGGAGACCTCTGAAATAGAGACTAAGCCAAAGTAAAATAAATGAAAGAATAAATGAATAATTTATATTTTCATCTTATTTGAAAAGTTCTTTTATCTATAAATATTAGTGACTTTATTTTCTTAGTAAATAGTCTAAATATACATAAATATATTCCAAATTATATATATATATATTGACACATATTTCATCCTATGTTAACAGCTCAAACAAACATGTCACAGATATGTCTTATCTTATTAAAATTTCAACAGACCTCTCATTTGTTACCAGTATTAATATTTTACTTATTTAAGAATCAAAAACAAAAATCTTTATTGCCTAGAGTTACTAAAGCGGATTTGTGGTTAGATCTGTAAAACATTAAAAGACATTACAAATATTGTGTGTGTATGTGCTGTAATATGCTGTGTTTGAAAATATAGCAAGCAGACTAATTTAATTGATATTATCAAGAGTATTACATTTATATTATGGCTCACTGTGGGTTCCCAGATCCAAAACCACTAAATCCTGACAGTTCAAGGCATTAGTCATTCATGGGAACAAATTCCCATCAGCAGAATTACAACACTCACGCTTCCCATAATGCCCCACTCATGCTCTTATCTATATCTATATAGCGGGCTCCAGCTGTCCCCCATACCAGGTTTCCAGAAGGGCTGGCAGAGGTTCAGATCCGTCACCTGCTTTGCACATTCCTCTAGGTTGAGAGATTGTGATCAGGACCTCTAGCAGTGAGCGTAGCTGTGGGAAACGCTCTGTCTGTGGTGTGCATCGCATGATTGATGAGGACGCATGTTCTCCAGGCCGCTCAGCTGCCTGGAGCTGGTCAGATCAGCTCATTTTCTGCTCATTATGGTGACTTATATGGCTGTGAATCCAAACTATGAATGCATGGTGAATTTAAAGGTCCCTTTAAATCATAATAAACATTTTTGTTTGTTTTATAGGGTTAGTTCACCCTAAAAAATGAAAATTATATTATTTATTACTCACCCTCATGTTGTTCCAAACCCCTGAGACCGTCATTCATCTTTGAGAATACAAATTAAAGGAATAGTTCACCCAAAAATGAAGATTTACTCACTATTTACTCACCCTCAAGTGGTTCTAAACCTTTAGTGTTCAACAGAAAAAAAGAAATTCATAAAGAAGATATTTTGAAGAAGAATAGGAAAAACAAATACAGCTTTCTTTAAAATATCTTCTTTTGTGTTAAGCAGAAGAAAAAAGTCTAACAGATTTGCAAGTGAAGGGTGAGTAAATGATAACAGAAGTGTCAGTGTTGGGTGAACTATCCCTTTAAAGTCAACGTTAAGACGACGTTTTAGCCAAAAACGGAAAGTCTTTTATGCATTTTACATTTTTGTTCACACAACAACTGCGTTTTTAGGACTTAAAACAAATAAATCTAAAAAAGGGTTACAAAGTAGAAGTTTTTGAAAATGCTGCCGTTATTCCAAAAACGAGAATCTATGAAAACGATGATGTCATGCGTAAAACAGAGGAAACAGAGGTATGATGCCCGGGCATCTCCCATCTTCATACGCTTCATTTGCTTTGATGGCTTTCAGTTTTACTCTGCAAGTGTTGAATAATTTAGCTCATCCATGAACATGATTTCTGCAGGATGTAATGAAGAGCACAACTCCCATGATTCCACACTCAGTCCCATCCTCATCAAACTACAGTTTTGTTTGTTGTGAATATGCGCCCTCTAGTGGCAAGAATTGCATACTGTGCCATTAACTGCAATTTTTAATTTCTATTAGAATTAGTTAAAAACATTGGCTCCAATAGGACGGCACCGCACTGTCACCTCACAGCAAGGAGGTCGCTGGGTCGAGTCCCAGCTGGACCAATTGGCATTTCTGTGTGGAGTTTGCATGTTATCCCCATGTTGGCGTGGGTTTCTTCCGGGATTCTGATTCTGCCCGAAACGATTTCATTACTTAGCATTTTCCCAACCAACCTCTTTCATAAACCGTCTCCAACATGCAGAGATGTCCTGCGCGTTCATAATCCCCGAAAAAACCCCATCAGTCTCTGCCAGAATGCTGTTAATGGGTGTGGAGTCTTAATGTGGTCAGCCCGCATCTGTGATTTGTGTATTTGTACTTCTCCTAAGACACGAGTCGCACTCTGCTTTGGTACATCAATACATCACCGATGTCTGTGCTGGCATGTGTTTGCACAACTTTATTAACCATGTCAGTTTTAATAAAATCACTGTGCTAGTTCCCCAAAAATGGAACCATTCCTTCGCATCTGCAAAAAGCATATTGGCAATCCAGTGTCTGCAGATCCCATTGTGCTGCTCTTCTTTGCAGCTCATCCGTTGGGTGTTTTTTTTTCTTCTAGACATTCAGCTGTCCACTGATCTAAGAGCAGTCTAATATCCAACAAAGCCAAGATATAAGGAGAACAGGCACATGTCAGACAGCTGAAAATTTCATTGCTAGACTTGCACACATCCTTTTATCATACATCATCCAGTCAATCCAGTTAATATTAGCATTTTCTGAGCAATACTGCTATAGATTGAATGCCATTTTTTGGGTTTACCAACATGGGTGTATCCTCGTGCAATTAGTACTGGGTTTTTAATGCAGTCCGCATGGCTTTCTGCTCAGAAAAGCAGACGCATGTCATCTTTTCTGCTCTGGTGGATATGTATATTGTGGTGAGGAGTGACAAATTTGTTCCTTTGCGCTTCGAGGAATGAGCTAATGTCCCTTCACGAGGTCTGTCCTTTGATGACACTGTGCTTGTGGCCTTTAATCTCGCATTTCAGTCAATTGAGAGCAGATGAGGAAGCTTTTAGTGTTGTAAATGTCTCACAAACTGGAAGTAATAACATTATATGATCGGTTCTTTGGTTGCCAAGTAGTTTGCAGTGCTGGTCAGCTTTTGGGCTACGTCCACGTAGCAACGATCATGCTTTTTTTCTTTTGTGGATTCTAAAAGTTTCGCATCCGTCATTTGAAGAAATGTGTGGTAATGGGAATATTGGGTTAAAATGGTGTAATACATATGGCACACTTGTATGTGGCGCTGTAAATAAACACAGACAGTGCTGCAGCATACAAAAAATACAAATAAAATCAAAGATAGCACATTGAGTACAATCATAAGCACAAGATGATAGCGAACACACAATTTTCCAAGTTCTAAAAATTCAACTTGAGTGCAAAATTCACATGAGGTGAAAAGCATCCAGCAAGTAATCTAGAGTAATCTAAACTCCATGCTTCACGTCTGGTGTAAACCTAGGATAACTCATAAATATTCTTAAAACTGCTCTTATATTGTTGTTAGGACAACTTCAGATATAGTAAAAAAAATGGATAATAAAGTATGTAAAAAAGTTTTTTTGTATCTTAAAAATAAGTTCAATTTAATATTTTATTATCATTATATAAACCAGACACTTTATTATAAACTATACACTAAAACACAATGTTACAAATATATAGAATAGTTATAACCCTTTGAGAAAAAATATTATGTTGAAAAACTGCAGATTAATAATAATGATTCTTTACGTTTATATATCGCTTTTCTGGGTACTCAAAGTGCTTTACAGATGTTAGGAGGAATCTCCACATCCACCACCAGTCTGCAGCATTCACCTGGATAACGTGACTGCAGCCATTTGCACCAGACCGTCAGAACCACACCACACAGTCAGAATGAATCAGAATGATGAAGCCAATTATGATGTGGGGATGGTTAGGAGGCCGTTTGGGCAAATTTGGCCTGGATATTGGAGACACACCCTTACTTTTTTTGAAGGATTCCTGGGATATTTAATGACCACAGAGAGTCAGGACCTCGGTTTAACTTCTCATCTGAAGGACGATGCTCACTGACATTATAGAGTCCCCTTCACTACACTGGGGCGTTAGGACCCACACAGACAACAATATGAGCACCACCTGCTGTCCTCACTAACACCACTTCCAGCAGCAACCTAATTTTCCCCATGTGGTCCAAAATTAAAACTTGTATCAGAGCTGCAACAATGTCTTGTCAGTTTGTCATTCAATTCAATTCATCTTTATTTCTATAGCGCTTTTACAATGTAGATTGTGTCAAAGCAGCTTAACATAGAAGTTCTAGTAAATTGAAACTGTGTCAGTCCAGTTTTCACAGATAGTTGAAAACTATTTAGTTCAGTTCAGTGTGGTTTAATTTTCACTGCTGAAAGTCCAAACACTGAAGAGCAAATCCATCGATGTGCAGCTCCACAAGTCCCAAACCAAGCAGTGACGAAAGGAAAAAAAAACCTTGAGAGAAACTAGGCTCAGTTGGGCACGACCATTTCTCCTCTGGCCAAAACAACAGAGAAGTTTACAGTTGCTGGTTGTATCTAGAGATAATCTATTTCAAGTTTGTTGCAAAATGCACATTTTTACACAAATATAGAACTATTTTGAGAGCATAGAGAGACTCGATTGAAAATTTATTAGATTTTCTACCCGAAAGGTAATAAAAGGTCTATTTGGATTCTGTGTTGACTTTAAATATTTAAGTCAGATAAAGTTTGGTAGGGCGTCATTGTGGCTCAGTGGTTAGCACTGTCGCCTCACAGCAAGAAGGTCTCTGGTTCGAGTCCCAGCTGGGCCAGTTGGCATTTCTGTGTGGAGTTTGCATGTTCTCCCCGTGTTGGCATGGGTTTCCTCCGGGTGCTCCGGTTTCCCCCACAGTCCAAAGACATGCGGTACAAATGAATTGGGTAAACAAAATTGTCCTTAGTGTATGAGTGTGTGTATGAATGAGAGAGTGTATGGGTGTTTCCCAGTAATAAGTTGCGGCTAGAAGGGTATCTGCCGCGTAAAACATATGCTGGAATAGTTGGCGGTTCATTCCACTGTGGCGACCGCTGATAAATAAGGGACTAAGTCGAAGGAAAGTTTGTCATCCTCTAAGAAAATGGTTGATGGTCACCTTGCAACGACAGATGACAGGATTTCCACGCACTTTTAGATATAATATGTGAACGACCCCTCAACTTACATAATTAATCACGCTTTAACGTAACAATAATTGTTCTGAAAAGTGCTGTACAAACAAACTTGAATAGAATTAATGAATAAAGGTTTTTCACTAAACTAAAATGACAAATTGTTTGTGAAAAACTATACTTTTTTGGTCTTTGCTTCAGAGTCTAAATTTTGAATCTCATCATCTGTCAGGTAAAAAAAAAAACATAAAATTCCAGCAGTGAGCGATCACCTGCCATTCATCATCGTCTCATTTCATGCCAAATAACTCCCAAGTCTCTGCATCTTGGACCATCGCTCTTCCTCCACAGAGAAATCCAGCATCTTGTGGTTCTTTTCACCCTGACAAGCTCAATGCTGAGAAGAGGATCTGAATTTTGGGGAAACCCAGAGTGAGATATTTCCCTTCACCGGGTTTCCATGCGAATGGAAATCCACGGCTCGCCAATGTCTGGTTTTCCTCTTCCTTATTCTCCCCCAGAGAGAGATGTCAACCAGAGATGTGATTGAACTCATTTAGTGTCTCTCTAACACGTTCTCGTTGTTCACAAAAGCAATGCTGTGTGCGTACAAATTTCTATTTTGGTTTCACACTGAGGTTTCGAGGATGGATTTCATTTTTGGACTACAAGCCTGCAACTCTGGAAGGATTCTTGGAATTTTAAGTACAGTATGAATGAATGTGTCTTTGTTTAGGCAAGGCAAGACACTGCAGGTGAATAGGATGAAAATATATACAGTTGAAGTCAGAATTAGTAGCCCCCCTGTATATTTCATTCCCCAATTTCTGTTTAACGGAAGGTTTTCAACACATATCTAAGCATAACAGTTTTAATAACTAATTTCTACATAAAAATATTTATGTATATTTATATACATAAAAATAGGCGATGCGGTGGCGCAGTGGGTAGCACGTTCGCCTCACAGCAAGAAGGTCGCTGGTTCGAGCCTCGGCTGGGTCAGTTGGCATTTCTGTGTGGAGTTTGCATGTTCTCCCCGTGTTGGCGTGGGTTTCCTCCGGGTGCTCCGGTTTCCCCCACAAGTCCAAAGACATGCGGTACAGGTGAATTGGGTAAGCTAAAATTGTCCGTAGTGCATGTGTGTGAATGAGTGTGTATGAATGTTTCCCAGTGATGGGTTGCAGCTGGAAGGGCATCCGCTGCGTAAAACATATGCTGGATAAGTTGACGGTTCATCCCGCTGTGGCGATCCCAGATTAATAAAGGGACTAAGCCGAAAAGAAAATGAATGAATGAATATACATAAAAATAGTTATCATTATACTTCCGCAGTTCATTGATCACTTCTAAAATGTTGTTTGAATATTCTTTCAATGTGTAGTAATTTGCATACGTTTCTAGCACAAAACATTGGATAAAGAAATCAAAATTATTCTTCCCCAGTACATTTTAGAATCAAAATTTTAGGAAATGCTTGAAAAAGATACAAAAGATTTTTTTGTAAGTGCTGCTTAAGTGGAGATTTAAGGCTCAGTGCAGGAAAATGTATTGTAATTGAAATCTACAGACACGAATGAATAAAGTGTGACAAAAGAAAGACTTATTTTGGACGTTTCTTTACATTAATCTCAAAACACTTAAAGCTAAAAAGCCAACAATCTGAATATTGACTGGTTCATGAAATAACAGTGTTTTTGCCTGTCAAGTGTCACTTTAACCAGTGAACATTCTTCATAGTGTGCAATTATAATATTGCAAAAACAGATCTTTAGATTGAACGATCATAGATTTGACTTACTACATAACAGATGGCTGAGAGATTTATAGCATTTGCTTAATCCATTCACTCTGTGCTGTATCACTTTTTATGGTTAAAAAATTCCCCTTTCTTTGCTGTCATACCACATTTTACCTTAACATCTCTCTCTCTTTTTTTGCACTCATCTCTTTAGAGTGCATGAACTGTACTGGTTATGCTGACATTAAAGAGCGCTTGAGTGTCATTGAAGCTCAGGTAAGATAGAATTTTCGGTAACTTCTTGTGTTAACCACTTACATTGAAGTTAAGTTGGTTAAAGTGTGTTGGTTTGCTTTTTTTTGACAGATAATGTTACTGAGAGATGCAGAGGCTCCTCCTCTCCCTCTGTCCAGCCAATCACCTGAGAGAACAGCTGATAATGAGGTGGACAGGACACACCCCTCACCAGTAGCACCCAATGCCATTGGCCGCATAGGTTAGAGCATATAAATTACAGATGTTTTGATAAACTGTTCCATCATGTGGATGATTTCATGTTTATTTTATTTTATTTTATTTTATTTTATTTTGTTTTGTTTTGTTTTTTATTTTATTTTATTTTTTATTATTTTATTATTTTATTATTTTATTCTAATTAAATTTTGTTTTATTTTATTTTATTTTGTTGTATTTTATTTTTTATCGATTTATTTTATTTTATTTTATTTTTTCACATAAGAAAACCTTTACGTTAAAATGACTGACATTATAATGTAGAGTAACTGAGAAGACAATAAAGTACTCAATTCAATACAGTTCAATACAGTTCATTAAAAAAAAATATATATATAATATAATATACGGCTGCACGGTGGCGCAGTGGGTAGCACGTTCGCCTCACAGCAAGAAGGTCGCTGGTTCGAGCCTCGGCTGGGTCAGTTGGCATTTCTGTGTGGAGTTTGCATGTTCTCCCCGTGTTCGTGTGGGTTTCCTCCGGGTGCTCCGGTTTCCCCCACAAGTCCAAAGACATGCGGTATAGGTGAATTGGGTAGGCTAAATTGTCCGTAGTGTATGTGTGTGAGTGGGTGTGTATGGATGTTTCCCAATGATGGGTTGCAGCTGGAAGGGCATCCGCTGCGTAAAACATATGCTGGATAAGTTAGCGGTTCATTCCGCTGTGGCGACCCCAGATTAATAAAGGGACTAAGCTGAAAAGAAAATGAATGAATGATAATATAATATAATATACAAAAAATAAATGTAAATTTAATTTCATAATTTCTATGCATTGTATTAATATAAACATTATTACACACACACACACACACACACACACACACACACACACACACACACA
>CAIGQV010018202.1:8695299-8707556 GCA_903798115.1 Danio jaintianensis
ATCTATCTATCTATCTATCTATCTATCTATCTATCTATCTATCTATCGTTCTATCGTTCTATCGTTCTATATATCGTTCTCTCTATCTATCGTTCTATCTATCGTTCTATCTATCGTTCTTTCTCTCTATCGTTCTATCTATCATTCTATCTATCTGTTTGTCTGTTTATCTGTAATGTACTATGTCGTAGTATGCATTTACAGTACATGTATAGAGAAGAAATAACTGGACGGTACTTATGGGTATAGACACAGAACACTGTAAACTGATTAATTCACATTCATCTTAGGCTGTCTTAAGCTTTTCAGGCACTGGTGACAGGGGACCCAAAGGAGATCCTGGAGAAAGAGTGAGTTCAGGAGAACGAGAAATAACATCTTAATCTTATACATTTGGGATAAAAACTGAATTCTTTTATTTGAGTTTATTAGATTGTATTATTTTCAAAGGGACCGTCTGGAAAAGCCGGAAAGCAAGGACAGCCCGTGAGTCCATGTGCTGCATTTATTTGTTTGTTTGTTCATTTACAATTATTATTTACGTTTAGTTTAATTATAGTTTTAATGAAAAAATGCAGTTATTGTAAATAATGTGTAATTTTATTTAAATATTATTAAATACTCCTAATTACTACTAACACTAAATATATAATTAGTAGTATTTATTAATATAGAAATATATCAATATTTCTGAGACAATAAATTTTGGTGCGTTTAAACAGTTTTATTATATAGTCATTATAATCATTATAATTATAACAGTCATATTAAATCAAATTAGAGTTTTGGTCCTAAAATTGTCTTTTGATGTCATCAAATGATTCTTGTTCTAAATATGACAAGATTTTTAATATATATATATAAACTCTTATTACAGTATATTACCTTTTAGTCAATGTCTTCTGTAATTCATACTTGAAAAAACAAATAAAATGAAATTAATTGGGGTATTTTCCAGTGTGCAGGGAGAAAAAAGAAAGCTGTATTACACTCTCATTGTTTGACTATTTTATATATGATTGTATTCTCATTTGCTTATGTCATGAACAGGGTGTTCCGGGTCCTAAAGGTGAGCCAGGAGAGGCTCCAGGAGAGGTATGGATGGTGCACATAAAAAAATGTGACGCTTTTGGACATTTGCCTGTGCATTTATAATGATGCATTGTCACATTGCAGGTGCAGCAGTTGAGAGAAGCATTAAAGATCCTGGCGGAGAGACTTCTCATCCTGGAACACATGATCGGCATTCATGGTGAGAAAATGGATTAATATTAATCTAGACCTCCAGTTATAACTCACATTAAATTCCAGAGCACCATCATGATCTCATGACATAAGCCATGCCAGAGAGAGGTTGGCCATTGTTTAGTAATGATTTGAGGTTGCATGAGGATGGATTGCTTTAAAGAATCAAGATGACATCAGGAAACCCGAAATACACTTATTTATAGATGGGTAGACAGATATGTTTAACTGTAAAAGTGCCATCTACAGGCCACAGAATGAATGCTTATTAATTCTGAAAACAATTATAATTTGATTTAATTTTTTTTGTGACTGTTTTTCCTTGATTGTGATTTTTTGTTAATTTTATTTCAGCATACTTTTTGACTAATAGTCTTAGCTTTAGTTTTCGTTTACTGAAATAAAATTAACAAAAAATCACAATGAATGAAAAACTAAAAATTCACATTCACAGTCTTTGTTTTGGTTGTCTTTTGTGTAAGTCTGAATATAATTTATATACTTAGTTTCAGTTTTAGTAACTAGTTTAGCAGAGATTACATTGTCGAACAAAGGAGTTTAATGTTTGCACAGCTTACATTAACTTTTAAGCAAACTACTTAGTAATAAAAATAAAATAATTGTCTGAATAAGTCTGATTACGAGTTAACAATTTGATTTTAGGGGTTAAATCTGACTAGCTATCGGGAGCTGATTGTTTTATATAAACTATTATAACCTTACATACACATTTACACAACTTCTTTCCTATTATTTTTGTTTGTCTCTTTGCTTTCACCGCTCTGCCTAGATACTCTCTCGGACTCTGGTTCTGGAATAGATCTGCTGGCGGACTTCATGCAAACAGAAAGTGCTAAAAGTGTTGGCTCTGCCAGATCCACCTTTCCTCTTACTTCGGACAGAAAGTAGCCGGAGTCTGTTGGGTTTAACATGCGCGTGTGAATCTCCTGTCTGCCGCTTTGAAGGACAGATCTGTCAACGTATTGGCTGATGAGTATAATAAAAAGAGTGGCACTGATCTTTTCTCTTTTATTTGCTTTATGAATATTATGTTTATTAGTGATATTATGTTTTTTACAACCACTGTATATACACTTGAAGTCAGAATTATTAGCCCTCCTGAATTATTAGCCCCCCTGTATATTTTTGTCCCCAATTTCTGTTTAATTGAAAGACATTTTTTTTATTATTGAAAGAACACATTTCTAAACATAATAGTTTTAATAACTCATTTCTAATAACTGATTTTTTTTATATTTGCCATGATGACAGTACATAATATTTTACTAGATATTTTTCAAGACACTAGTATTCAGCTTAAAGTGACATTTAAAGGCCTAATTGGGTTAATTAGGCTAGTTAGTTTAATTAAGCAAATCATTGTATAACAGTGGTTTGTTCTGTAGACAATTGAAAAAAATATATTGCTTAAGGGGGCTAATAATATTGACCTTTAAATGGTTAAAAACTGCTTATATTCCAGCCAAATTAAAACAAATAAGACTTTTCCCAGAAGAAAAAATATTGTAGGAAATACTGTGGAAAATTCCTTGCTCTGTTAAACATCATTTGGGAAATATTTAAAAATATATATGGGCTAATAATTATGACTTCAATTGTATATACCAGCATTTTGTCGTCATTTGTTTTACTTCCTATTTCACTTTCATAATGTGATGTATTTTAAAAGGAGACCTATATATTTAGCCTACGCTCATGGGAAATACCTGCCTAACCCTACAATTTTCAGAAAAGTAAAATATGTTGCTCTGTTTTGTTGGATTTTTCAGATGACTAATCCACTAGAGGGCGCTGTCTACATTTTTGCTAATCTAAAATACATTATTTGGGGTGCGTTTTGTTGTCCATTTCAGATACACGTCCTTTTTGTACACATCTAGCGAACCACTGATCTTATCCCTTCCCTAAACCCAACCAATAGTGTTTTTAAAAGCAAATGTAAGAAAAAGTGCACTGCGGCCACATAGTTTAACCTTACATTGCTTTTATCTCTTTTGTGGAACTGTACTTCACTGAACTCGAACCCGAGCGCTCAGCATCACATTAAATACAACACCGTACAAAATGAGCTACTGAGCAAACTGACCACTTCAGAAAAGTTGTCCATATGGAGATAGATGAAGAAAATGCATTAGATTACAAATCATAGAGACCGTAAGTAGTTTTGTGGTATTTATTTTCCGTTGTATGAGAATATGCACGAAAATCCTTTATTTGTTGATAATATGTATAATTATACATATTATATATATAAGTATAATTAGTGTAAAAAGGAACAAAAATTGTTGCCGTCATACTGCCTCGTAGCATTCATTTTATCAAAAAACTGCAGTCTTTAAGTGTGTTTATGTGGTTTCAAAAAAATGTAGGCTGAAGTACGTATCTCTAATGAAGCTGTGTTGTATATTTTAGCAAATTTATTTTTATAAATTGGACAAATTGGATGTTTCTAACCAGAATGAAGCCCGAAACAATGTGACTAAAACAATGGTTAAAACTAGGTGTTTACCCATTGGTTAGACGTATCCAAATAGTCTGTGTGGCCTGAGTGACGTCATCAGGGAAAAAAACAGCTGTTTTAGAATAGGAACAAGGATCTTGATTAAAGATTATAAAGACTCACTCACTGAGATAATGATCACTATAACTGTAACCATGGCAACACACGATAATGTTCAGTTTATTTTAAGTGTGCTACAGTATACTTTAAATGCTCATTGTTCTTAAAGCACAATTGATTCTGATTGGCTGTCCTTGTATTCCATTGGCTGGAAAAAAAATTAATTTTTAAAAGTGATTCCAATGATATCATCAGTCACTTTAGTGTAAGAACAAGTTATTAGACCTTGATTAAAGATTATAAAGCCTCACGTTAATAATAATAACTGTATTAATGTCTACATCAATGACTACAGTTTTGTTGTCTGTCACTTTAAATGCTCATTTGTTTTAAAGTGATAGTTTACCTCAAAATGAACATTTCCTCATTATTTACTCACACTCAAGTGGTTCTAAACTTTTATAAACTTCTGTTGAACACTAAACAAAATACTCTGAAGAAGGTTTGAAAGAACAGCCACTGACTAAATGAGCAA
The DNA here is from genome assembly GCA_903798115.1 of Danio jaintianensis. Lineage (NCBI taxonomy): Eukaryota > Metazoa > Chordata > Actinopteri > Cypriniformes > Danionidae > Danio > Danio jaintianensis. The sequence goes on from CAIGQV010018202.1 coordinate 8,699,661, forward strand.
ATGTTCATTTTTGAGTGAACTACCCCTTTAAAACTGAATAATAAAAGTAAGACTTGATAATTAAGAAAGTGAATAGTGTGACTTTTGATATAGAAATTGGATATCTTTGAGTTTTTGATCAAAAAGATGATATACACTCAATGGCCACTTTATTAGGTACACCTTACTAGTACCGGGTTGAGCCCGGGTTGAAAGGTTGCCTTCAGAACTGCCTTAATTCTTGGCATAGATTCAACAAGGTAATGGAAATACTCCTCAGAGATTTTGGTCCATATTGACATGATAGCATCACGCAGTTCCATGATGTGAATCTCCCGTTCCACCACATCCCAAAGGTGCTCTATTGGATTGAGATCTGGTGACTGTGGAGGCCATTTGAGTACAGTGAACTCATTGTCATGTTCAAGAAACTAGTCTGAGATGATTTGCGCTCTATGACATGGCGTGTTATCCTGCTGGAAGTAGCTATCAGAAGATGGGAACACTGTGGTCATAAAGGGATGGACATGGTCAGCAACAATACTCAGGTAGGCTGTGGCGTTGACACAATACTCAATTGGTACTAATGGGCCCAAAGTGTGCCAAGAAAGTATCCCCCACACCATTACACCAGCCTGAACCGTTGATGTAAGGCAGGATGGATCCATGCTTTCATGTTGTTGACGCGACCATCCGAATGTCACAGCAGAAATCGAGACTCATCAGACCAGGCAACGTTTTTTCAATCTTTTATTGTTCAGTTTTGGTGAGCCTGTGCGAATTGTAGCCTCAGTTTCCTGTTCTTAGCTGACAAGAGTGGCACCCGGTGTGGTCTTCTGCTGCTGTAGCCCAACCACCTCAAGGTTCGACTTGTTGTGCGTTCAGAGATGCTCTTTTGCATACCTCGGTTGTAACGAGTGGTTATTTGAGTTACTGTTGCCTTTCTATCAGCTCGAACCAGTCTGGCCATTCTCCTCTGACCTCTGGCATCAACAAGGTGTTTGCGCCCACAGAACTGCTGCTCACTGGATATTTTCTCTTTTTCGGATCATTCTCTGTGAACCCTAGAGATGGTTGTGTGTGAAAATCCCAGTAGATCAGCAGTTTCTGAAATACTCAGACCAGCCCGTATGGCACCATCAACCATGCCTCGTTCAAAGTCACTTAAATCACCTTTCTTCCCATTCTGATGCTCTGTTTGAACTGCAGCAGATCGTCTTGACCATGTCTACATGCCTAAATGCATTGAGTTGATGCCATGTGATTGGCTGATTAGAACCTTGCATTAACAAGCAGTTGGACAGGTGTACCTAATAAAGTGGCCAGTGAGTGTATGTGGTTATATAAACAAAAATATGCATTGTTGACACTTCACGTGGCATGAATAATGACTTTGTACCACAGTCATTTAAGCTGACAGTACATGGATTGTCCTAAAGACTACCGAAATGATAAAAAATGACCTCACGCTCATAATTATAAATAGCTGTTTCAAAATTGGCTTTGTATGCAAACAATTCATAACTTAAAATAGACAAAAATAGAACTTTAAATTTGACCCTTTGTCTGTATATAAAGTACATTGTCTGCCACAATAAATCGTGTTTACACCTCCGTTCACCTGTTCTTATTCATAAAGCCTATCATTGACTTGCTGAAAACCCAAAATGGCAGAACGCAGCACGGACTGCTATTAATAGGGCCGTGGTGAATAGCCAGAGACATACAAAGGGCCCTGTTGACCTTGTTGGAAACGCCATTGTGGCTTTAAGCGTATTGTTGCTCTTGAGCTTTTGTAAGCCCCTCTGGGGAGAGAGCGAAATCTTTCCCAATCTTGGGCTTTTTTTTGTGTGTGTGTTGTTGTTGTTGTTGTTGAGTTAGAAAGAAGAAGTGCTTGAAGTGTTTGTTCAGACATTTCCCACGCTAGTTCTGTATGTTATTGAGAAACCAACTTTGCTTTGATTTTATTGATGCATTTCCTTTTTAAAATAAAAGATTATGGGAAAAATAATTTCACTGTTTGATTGAGATTGATTGACTTGTTTGTGAAATTGTATCAGTTCATTTCATCCATTCATTTATCCATTAGGATTATTTGTCTGTTTGATTAACATGAAAAATCATATATCTATTTATTTATTTATTTATTTATTTAAACGGAAAATGTGTTCAGTTATTAGGAAATTTTGCTTGTTTGTTTGTATAATGGGGGAATTATTTATTTATTTATTGTGGAAAATGCATGTATCTATGTATTAGGCACATTTGCTTGTTTTCTTTGTTTAATGGGAAAGATAATGCATGGTAGTAACATAAATCTATTGATTTATTTGGTAAATATTTACATATTTATTTGTTTAATACGCTAAATGTATTTATTGATTAATTTGTTTCTTCATTCATTTATAGGGAAAATTATTTATTTATTTATATATATAATTTTGGGGAAAATGCATGTATTTATTGATTACGGAAATGTGCTTGTTTGTTTGTTTGTTTGTTTGTTTGTTTCATGGAAAACATAATATATGTTAATATGGTTATTCTATTGATTTATTAAGTAAATGATTTACTTATTTATTTGTTTAATATGCAAAATATATTTATTAATTATTTAGTTTGTTAAGTCATTTTATGCATTTGTGTGTGTATATATATATATATATATATATATATATATCAGAAAATATTTTATTTATTTATTTAATTGGAAAACGTTTTTTTTGTGTATGAAGAGGACAATTCTATTGATTTATTTGTTCAATTAATATCTGTTTAATATGCAAAATGTATTCATTAATTTGTTTATTAATTCATTCATTTATAGGGAACATTATTTATTTATTTATTTATTTTTGCATTTGTTTATATATTTATCAGGAATATTTTATTTATTTATTAAATGGGAAAACATTTTTTGTTTGTTTGTTTGTTTAATGGCAAATTGTATGGATTTATTTGTTTAATTATTTACTTATTAGTTTAATATGCAAAATGTAACTAATCATTCGTTTGTTTATTAATTAATTTAGGGAACATTATTTATTTATTTTATTTATGCATTTAATTATGCATTTGTTTATATATTTATCAGGAGCATTTTATTTATTTATTTAATGGGAAAACATGTATTTGTTTGTTTGTTTATTTATTGGGACAATTCTATTTGCCTGTTTGTTCGTTTGTTTATAAAGTGTTATTATTGTTGACAGCACGTATAACAGTACAATAACTACAGTAGCCAGAAAGTGATTTTTGTTTTCTCTTTATTGACAAAAGGCAGGCACAGAGCTTAAGAGGAACGCAACACACTGGAACACAATGGACATAAACAAACACAGAGAAACATGATGGGAAATGTCGTTTTTACTCCTGTTCCTTATCCTCTCCGTGGGTGATGACGTAGCACAGGTTTTTGTAGTCCAGGTTGCCAGCCACATCCAATGGGAAGTTTGTGAACATCTGGTTTACCTAGGTACATTTAAACAAATATTCATAATTAGAAAAATATATATACTATTATGAAAATTATTAAAAATGATAACAAATTTCATGATTAAAATACTTTAAAATATTTGTATGTTCTGAACAAAATATATGTGAATTATTATTTTATATTAACATTGTATGTATTGTTTAAATTAAATATTACATTTCAACGGTCTAATTCTCAGTGTTTCAGGGAAAAAAGTATATACCTCAGCCTCAGTGAATTTATCTGCCTGGGACATAAGGTGATATTTAATCCTATGAGGAGAAACGAGAGAAATAGATTAAAAATTGTTCATTTCAATGTGCTGAAACGTTTATATTTACATAAATGTACTTACTCTTCTCCTTTAAGGATGCCTGTGCCCTCTGGGTCGAAGATCTTAAAGGCATTGAGAATAGTTTCCTCGGGGTCTGTACCTGTCAATCATAGTAAGGTAAATATTATTGCTTATTCTATAACGACATTGACTCAAATACACTCCTACACATGCCATCTTTGGAGGAAGTTGCATTGAAACACACTTTATATCCAGTGCCCTCTGCTAATAGTGCAACTCTTGGTAAAAAATTGAGCGAAGAAGGGTAAAAAAAAACAACTCTTATTGAGAACAAGCAATTGCACAGAACACAGTTTAATCATTAAAAACTAAATCTTCATGAAATATGTGTGTGCATAATTATTGGCACCCATATGAATTTATATGAGAAACTGATTTTTGAAGTGTATTAACAGTACTCAGCGTATCTGAGTACACCCCTCACAGATTTCTCTTTTAAATGAACATTTTCAGGATGCTTTACAATAATATATTTGTGCATATACATTAGTTTAGTCAGTATTGAAGCCAAATCTGGAGCTGACCTAACAAAAAAAACCTTACAATCAAAAAATGTGTACACCCAAATTTATATGTTAGGTGAAAATATTAATACAAAATTAAATATTTAAATTAAATATTTAAATTTTAAGAGGAAAAATCAAGAGAAACAGAAAATGTATGAAATTGTGTTGAAATTTTGTGGTTTGTAATTATTATTATTATTATTTTTAGCAATATTTCACTTGAATTTAATTGTATTGTCTTTCTGTTTCTAAAGATGTTCGGTGACTAAAATATTATTTTAATAAATATTTCTGTTTAATAAATCTGTTTTGTTTAAATGCACCAAAATATATGACCTATATTCACTGGGAAATGGATAAAAATATTCATTTTCAAAATGGGGTGTACTCATTTTTGCTGAGCCCTGTATATACAGTACATGTGTTTATAAATATATATAAGTGATATTTTACATTTTTTAGTCCACCTGGGTGATGAGGAACCTGAAATTATTCAATCATCTCTTCCTTTTTAACAGCGCTATGAATATGAATAGAGGATTTTTGCTAAATAATAACTGCAAAAGAATATGTGATCTACAGAAGACAGTCTGTCGATCTTGAGGTTAGATTTTTTTTTAGAATAACAGAATCTTTATAATTACAAGAAAAAGGAGCTGTATGATGCACACAGTAATGTCAGATATATGTACTTTATGAATGGGTGATGGCATATTTTGAGTTTTTATATTATTGGGCTAGTTTTGAGCTTGTTTTGACTGGTTATTGGGCTAGTTTTGTTGCAAAAACCTGGCAACCCTGGTTGATACTACACGGGGACTTCAGCATTTTCAATGCAACACTTGATTTTTGTCAGTCAAAGATGGTGAAATAGTGTGGACTTGACAGTAACAAAACATGCATTTTAAAACTAATACGCATTAGTGTAAACGGCATCTAGAAGAGGATGATGGTTCAAGTGGGCAAAAAACTATCCAAAGAGCCACATCTGGGGCCCGTTGCACCAGCAGTGAGTAAGTTAAAACATAGCCTAGTTGTGACTTAAAGGGACACTAAGTTACAACTTGCACATTACTAAATATTTTTGTGTTGCACCACGGAACTTAGTTTAAACGTAACTCTACTACTCTTCCAACTAAATATTTATGGCAGCCTCCCACCATGTATAACGGTAGAAAAGAGATGACGGCAAGATTAGTTTACATCGAGGAGCTCGCGATCATATTGAAGAATGATCGCCCTCTACTCACAGCCTTATTTTCCTCCCAAATCTCGCATTTTTTGTCGGTTTGTGAAAGAAGAGTTTAATTTTCTATCAAGGAGTGTTTTGTGTTAATTATATCCATCAGTTAAAACAAGAATTTCTTCATGACTAAGTTTTTCTTCCTGCTCTTTTCTCTTTCATATTTAGGATATAAAAAAAAATAAAGTTTAATGTTTTGATAACTTTGTGTATTCACGGCTCGCAATGCAGGTGTGTGCTTTGACTGTAGTGACTGACTGTAATTTAATGTACAATAAAAATCATTTTTATAGGACAGTTATATATAGATGCATTAGTTGCAGAATTTTAAAGCAGTTTAACGATTTAAATGCTTTTTATTGGATATTACATCATTCACTGTGACTACGCATGACTTTACGGAGAGCTTATGAACTGCTAACTACAGTTTGCCTTAAGAACGTGGTGCAACCGAAGTGAGAACAAATTTAGTTACAAACTAGCTAGTAGTTACTAAGCCCCTAGTGTGGACTTTACGTTCCAGTTTAAGAAAGAACTTAAAAACAGCTGGTGCAAACCTACCCTGGAGAATTGCAGATCTTGGAGTCAGAAAGTCTCCAAAACTACAATTCAACATCACCTACAGTTGAAGCCAAAAGTATTCGCCCTCCTGTAAATGTTTTCTTTCTTTTTTAAATATTTCCCAAATGATGTTTAACAGAGCAAGGAGTTTTTTACAGTATTTCCTATAATATTTTTTCTTCTAGAGAAAGTCTTATTTGTTTTATTTCGACTGGAATAAAAGCAGTTTTTAATTTTTTTAAAATCATTTTAAGGTCAATATTATTAGCCCCCTTAAGCAATATTTTTTTCGATTATCTACAGAACAAACCATCGTTATACAATTATTTGCCTAATTACCCTAACTTGCCTAATTAACCTAGTGAAGCCTTTAAATGTCACTTTAAGCTGAATACTAGTATCTTGAAAAATATCTAGTAAAATATTATGTACTGTCATCATGGCAAAGATGTTTTTCCTCTGTCCTCTTTGCTGATATTTACAGTGGTCTCGGCATCAGTATGCAGTGCTGTTTGTGCCTCATTAGCATGATTATCATCTGAATTTTGATAAATCTGATTCTTGCCTTTGAGCTTCTCTCCAAACATGCTGAGGAAGATGGTAAAGTTGATAGGGCCGGAGGCTTCCTTTAGCATCTCATCAAGCTCATCGTTGCCAACGTTCAGACGTCCTGCCAAACACACACATACAGAGATGGACGTTAATACAGAGCACCACTGATACTGAGAGTAAACGTGAACACTCGTAGATGCTCAGTGCAGTTCAGCTGGCCTTTCTACATGCCTGGAGACAGTAGGATAAATGAAATAGATTTTTTTTTATCAACCAATCAATCAAATATACAGTTGAAGTCAAAATTAAAAGCCCTCCTGTGAAATTTGAAGTCTTTTTCAAATATTTACCAAGTGATATTTAACAGAGCAAGGAATTTTCACAGTATTTATTATTATATTATTATTATCATTATATTTATACATTCATTTATTAATTTTCCTTCGGCTTAGTCCCTTTATTCATCAGGGGTCGCCACAGCGGAATGAACGGCCAACTTATCCAGCATACGTTTTACGTAGCGGATGCCCTTCCAGCTGCAACCCATCACTGGGAAACATCCATACACACTCATTCACACTCATACACTACGGTCAATTTAGTTTATTCAATTCACCTTATAGTGCATGTGTTTGGACTGTGGGAGAAACCGGAGCACCCGGAGGAAACCCACGCAAACACGGGGAGAACATGCAAACTCCACACAGAAATGCCAACTGACCCAGCCGAGGCTCGAACCAGTGACCTTCTTGCTGTGAGGCGACAGTAAGAACCACTGAGCCACCGTGTCGCCCCATTTATTATTATTATTATTGTTATTCATTCATTCATTCATTCATTTTCTTTTCGGCTTAGTCCCTTTATTAATCTGGGGTTGCCACAGCGGAATGAACCGCCAACTTATCCAGCATATGTTTTACGCAGCGGATGCCCTTCCAGCTGCAACCCATCACTGGGAAACATCCATACACACCCATTCACACACATACACTACGGACAATTTAGCTTACCCAATTCACCTATACCGCATGTTTTTGGACTTGTGGGGGAAACCGGAGCACCCGGAGGAAACCCACGCGAACACGGGGAGAACATGCAAACTCCACACAGAAACACCAACTGACCCAGCCGAGGCTCGAACCAGCGACCTTCTTGCTGTGAGGCGAACGTGCTACAGCAAAAAATGTTGGGTTCCACACATTTCCTTCACAAATCCCAGCACAAA
>CAIGQV010018202.1:8707956-8718558 GCA_903798115.1 Danio jaintianensis
TTTGTGCTGGGATTTGTGAAGGAAATGTGTGGAACCCAACATTTTTTACAGTGCTAGAAAAAGATAATTTTTAAAAAGTGAGTCAGCTCATTGTAACATGAATGTGTTAAGTTGACTTTTATTTTTATTTTTTATAACTATGCACATAATTTACTTTTTAAACTTATTTTTATTTATAGGTCAACTAATCGCTTTTTACAGTGTAAAGGTCCTTGGCTGTATATGCATTTATCAATGATTTGCATGTAAATCTGTTACAAACACTTATCACTATAATGACATTTTAGCTTCGCCACATTCACAGTATTAACACCTTTAATTATCAGAAAACCTTCAGGCTTTCCTTACGGTATATGACATTGTATAGTTTTTTTTACTTACCCAGAGCAGCAAATGTGTCCCTCAGGTCGTTTTTGTCAATAAAGCCGTCTCTGTTCTGGTCCATGATGGTGAAAGCCTAGGAAAGCATTCAGGTTTTCAGATGCAAGTCTCAAAAATAATGCTAAAAAATCAGATGTTAAAGTTTGTGAATGGTGGAAATGGCTGACCTCTTTAAACTCCTGGATCTGCGACTGCTCAAACATGCTGAACACATTAGAGCTGGCGGCTTCCTTCTTCTTTGCCTTCTTTGGTGCCTGAAAATCACAGCAAAAACTGATGTTGATATTGGTGTTTGAATAGAGCATGAAAATGTTTAAGATATTTGTGCTATAATATATTTTAACCATGCTGTAATAAAGATTTTAAAACAATTCTGAACTAAAATAGTACAAAATTTATATCAAAAATGACTAGCATTTAAATTATAGAAACACACAAAAAAGTAATAAATATTTAGGTTAATATGAAAACAAAATCTAAAATTAAAGTTAATTTAAACTTTTAACTAAGACTAAAATACCCTTAAATACAATAGCCTATATATTTAAGAATTTTTGGACAAATATTATACGCCATAAAAAAGTGAGTACACCATAAATTATAACAAATATGGAATTTTATTTATTTAGAGAATATTTAATCAAACTATAATACAGTGATATATAAAATAAAATTATACACAATTGAAAGTATAATATAGACTTATAATATAAAACATTAAATTACTACTAATAAATATATAAATAAAACCTTTAAAAACAACATTAAATAAAAAAAATAAATATACATATAAACAAAATATTCACTCTGAAATATAAAATATAATTTTCTGATTATTTCTTTATTTTTTATTATTATTTTATTGTTTTCAAAATAAAGGATACTGAAGCACATTTTCCAAAAAAAAAATCAAATCAAATAAAAATCTTCAAAATTTCAGGTTGAAAATTATTAATTGTTTCTATATATTTAATTGTAACATTTACTACTAATTTAAAATTGACTGTGAAATTGGCCAAAAAGCGGTTAATGTCAAACACATGAGGAATTGATCTGCCTTCATTCCGAAAGGTTTCAATACAAATCGACTGCATATTGAATTATAAACAATATAAAACAAAGTGAGAAATATTAAACTCTCATAACAAAGATCAATTCAAACAGAAAGCAAAAATTGTCCCATTTCAAGCTCATCCACTAAAACACACACTGTAAAAATATATCTGTAAATTAACAACATCTGAAGTTTCACCATTACTTTGGTTATGAATTGCATTATGGTATTTATGATGTTGAAAATTCAACAGTGCAGTTGAACTTTTATTGCAATTTTAGTAACTTAAAACAATACATTATATAAGAAATAATAACATAGAGAATTAAGTTAGTAAAATTACAGAAAGGTTTTATTACCAGGCTTCTGGTTCCTTAATTTAAAACACCAACCAATTAAACATATCACTTTAAACTATTAAAACATGTAAAAAATTTACCTATAAGTAAAAAATTTACCCATAATTTAATTTAAAATCATAAAAAAAACGTTAATTTACAGATACTTTTTACAGTATAATATCCTTTTCTGCCTAAAACCCACCACTCAATTCATCATAAAGCGACACTATTGCATAAAGTAAAGAGATGCCGGCCTACCATTGTGAAGATCTTCTCTTGACTCTGTTCTTGGTCTCAAAAAGCCTGAGGGACACTCAAAGATCTCAGCTTTCGGCCTTTATATTGTCCCCGCAGCCCACCTGCTCTATGTTTAGACAATGGAGGAGGAACAATAGCAGAAGAGTGACCATATAGAGAGAGAGAGAGAGACAGAGCTATTGTTGAGTTTGAGGTGATGATCCATGTGTGTGTGGTCAGGGCTATCTTAGGATCAGTTTGAAGATCGCTAACTAACCCCCGAAGACAGTGTGAAGCCGGATAGATTCACACATCGCTGCGTTCGGGCAGATGTTGATGTAACCTGGATTGATTGAATGGTTTGATGGTGTGCTGGTCAGCAGGTTACTGGAGGGATTTGACTGTCAGGAGGGGGAAAAAAAACAGTGTATGGTGTTTGTTAAATGAGGGAGTTTGAGGAGAATCAAACATTTGTGGGTGAAACTAGATGTTATTTTAACACTGAAATGTAAAATTTGGTTTTTTTTGGTTTTTGAAATGTACAATTTTTTTTGGTGGGTTGTTCTGTAGATAGGCGACGCGGTGGCGCAGTGGGTAGCACGTTCGCCTCACAGCAAGAAGGTCGCTGGTTCGAGCCTCGGCTGGGTCAGTTGGCATTTCTGTGTGGAGTTTGCATGTTCTCCCCGTGTTCGCGTGGGTTTCCTCCGGGTGCTCCGGTTTCCCCCACAAGTCCAAAGACATGCGGTATAGGTGAATTGGGTAAGCTAAAATTGTCCGTAGTGTATGTGTGTGAATGGGTGTGTATGGATGTTTCCCAGAGATGGGTTGCGGCTGGAAGGGCATCCGCTGCGTAAAACATATGCTGGATAGATTGGCGGTTCATCCTGCTGTGGCGACCCCAGATTAATAAAGGGACTAAGCCGAAAAGAAAATGAATGAATGAATGTTCTGTAGATAAATCCAATTTCAAAAATTCCAATAACATTTTTATTCCAGCCAAACTAGAAGAACTGAGGCTTTCTCCAGAAGAAAAAAAAAGATTATAGGAAATACTGTGAACATTTCCTTGTTCTGTTAAAGATCACTTGGGAAATGTTTGAAAAAGAATACAAATTTCACAGGAGGGCTAATAATTTTGCCTTCAACTGCACACACACACACACACACACACACAGACACACAGACACAAAAGAACACACACAGACACACACATGCAGTCACTGTTAAAATGAGAATAAATAAAATAATAAAATAATAATAAAATGTTAAAATAAAATAATAAATTAAATAAAAATGTTAAAATGGAAATAAATTTAATAATAAAAATATTATGAACTAATTATTAATATTAGATAAAACATTATTATTATTATTATTATTATTATTATTATTATTATATAAAATTAGGGGTGGGGGAAAATATCGACACAACATAGTATCATGATATTTTCTGTGGTGATACTGATACACAGATACACGATATATCACCAATATTTTTATTATACTATTTGGTTGAATAATAAAATCAGTTTCTTTGCAGTGAGATAAAATTGAGGTGAGATAAATAAACTGAGAAATGTTTATTTTTTTAGTTGAAACAGATGTTGCCAAACCTTTTCGTTTGGGACATAATTTGATTTTGGAATATGGCAATAAATGTCAATATATAGTACATAATATCTCAATAAATTTGTATCGAGACATAAGTATTGCAATAATATTGTGACATGGAAACTCTGGGGATTCCCACCATTATATAAAATATAATACTATTTGATTTATTATAAATGTATTTTTCACTTTGGCACTCTACACTGTAAATAATGCTGTTCCACACAATTCCTTCATATCGTCCCAACATGAATCGATTAAGTTAACTTAATTGTTTTTACAAATTTAAGTGGATTAAACATAAAACAATTAAGTTGTCCCCCCAAAAAATCTCAAGAATTGTCTTGATTCATTCATTCATTCACTTTTCTTCAGCTTAGTCTCTATTTCAGCGGTTGCCATAGCTGAATGAACTGCCAACTATTCAGGCATATGTTTTACGCAGTGGATGCCCTTCCAGCCGCAACCCAGTACTGGGAAACACCCATACACACTCATTCAAACACACACTCATACAGCCAATTTAGTTTATCCAATTCACCTATAGCGCATGTCTTTGAAACCGAAATCAGAGCACCCGGAGGAAACCCACGCCAGCACGAGGAGAACATCCAAATTCCACACAGAAATGCCAACTGGCCCAGCCGGGACTTGAACCAGCGACCTTCTTGCTGTGAGGCAACAGTGCTAACCACTGAGCCACTTGTCTTGATTCAGCTCATTTTAAATAAGTAGTATGAACAATCAGCAAAATCTAATTGACACCTTTTTATTCAATACCTTTTTGCAACCTCCATTTGCCAAGGTGTAACAACTCTGGTGGAAACCTGGAAAGACATTTCAATACTGAATCTCTCCAGATCCTCCTTTTTCTCTGCTTTTTAAAATTATTTGACATAATAATTGGTTCAAAATGGAGTCACGGTAGCACAGTGGGTAGCACGATCGCCTCACAGCAAGAAGGTCACTGGTTCGAGCCTCGGCTGGGTCAGTTGGCATTTCTGTGTGGAATTTGCATGTTCTCCCCATGTTCGTGTGGGTTTACTCCGGGTGCTCCGGTTTCCCCCACAGTCAAAAGACATGCGCTATAGGTGAATTGAATAAGCTAAATTGGCCATAGTGTATGTGTGTGGATGAGTGTGTATGGGTGTTTCCCAGAGTTGGGATGCGGCTGGAAGGGCATCCGCTGCATAAAACATATGCTGGATAAGTTGGCGGTTCATTCTGCTGTGGCGACCCCAGATTAATAAAGGGACTAAGCCGAAAATGAATGAATGAATTGGTTTAAAATTAATTTTGCTTGGTGTTTCCTATTTACGTAAAATAAGTTGAAATAACAAAATTCAAATAAGTTGATACAGCGTCATTAAGATGAGTTGAAATACACTGAAAAAACAAAATATTTCTGCAAAATTGTTGCAAACAATTTATATGGGTTGAATTTAAACAAACTTATTAAATTTAGTAATGTTCAACTTAATTTCTTTGTTTAAATTCAACCCAAATAAATTGTTTACAACCACTTAACTTAATTTTTTTTTTTTAAACCAATGAATCCTCTTCGAATCTTTTTTTTTCAGTGAACTCAATTCTATTTCATGGAAAGTTTTTCTTAATATAGTAAAGTTTGTTCAACAACTTTTTTAAAAGTGTACACTGTAAGAAATGCTTGCTTCCACACAATTCCTTCACGTTCTCCCAACACAAATTTATTAAGTTAATGTAATTGTTTTTACAAATTTAAGTGGATTGAACATAAATCAAGTTGTCCTCCAAAATAGTCAACATTAGTGTTGATTCAGCTCATTTTAAATAAGTAGTTTGAACAAGCAGCAAAAATCAAGTGCTGGATTCCACACGATCGATTTGTGTTGGGACAACATGAAGGAATTAAGTTAAATAATTAGTTTTTACAAATTTTAGTGGATTGAACATAAAACAATTAAGTTGTCCCCAAAAAAACTCAAGAATTGTGTTGTTTCAGCTCATTTTAAATATGAGCTATGTTTGTACAAGCAGTAGTTTGCTTGTACAATGAGTAGTTTGAACAAGCAGCAAACTTAATTTTTTGAGTGTAGTTCAAAACAATCCCACATTATTGTCTTGTGCACATATGAAAATCATCCATTTCATATCCACCGATCTTAACATGAGCTCAGTCGAGCCTTTAGCTTTCATTCGGCACGCAACTCCGATCAACAAATCATTTCTGCTTTGTCTCCCATTAACTGTGGTGAACAACTGAGCCCAACAAAAGCCATTCTCAGTGCTACAAATATAGCCAGTCATCTCCAGCGTGCCAGATTTAAATGTGCTCTTACAAACAGCCAAGAAATGTGCCGTAAATAATCTGTCCGCCAATGCTTGTTTTAGCCAACAACTGAACGAACAAACGCATGTGTGTCTGACTGTGAGTGTGTGTGTGTGTGTGTCCATGTTAGGTGTGTGAGCGGCAGGTGGCGGGTGAGAAAGAGTCAAGGTCTGCTTATGTGAGCTGCAATAACAGGAGCGAGCGCTGCTTCCCTACAGCTGCTGCTTACTGTCAGTCACTTCAGCCATATGCTCCATCACACCTCCAGCGCAGGCCTGCAAGTACATGCTGCTTCAGAGGAGGAGATGCGGAGTCGCTATTTTTAGGCATGTTTGATCTCCTTGTTCTTTATGGTGAATGCAGGTAAATTGGGACGTGCTTTGATCTTTTTAGTAAGGCTGAAATGTACAGTTGAAGTCAAAGTTATTAGCCCTGCTATGATTTTTTGTTTTTCAAATATTTCCCAAATGTTTACCGGAGCAAGGAATTTTTCACAGTATTTCCTATAATTTTTTTTCTTTTTTGTTTTATTTCAGCTAGAATAAAAGCAGCTTTAAATATTTTAAAACCATTTCATAGTCAATATTATTAGCCCCCTTAAACAATTTTTTTCGATTATCTACAGAACAAACCATCGTTATACAATTATTTGCCTAATTATCCTAACTTGCCTAATTAACCAAGTTAAGCTGAATACCAAGCTGAATACTAGATTTTGAAAAATATCTAGTAAAGTATTATGTACTGTCATCATGGCAAAGATAAAAGAAATCAGTTATTAGAAATTAGTGATTAAAACTATTATGTTTAAAAATGTGTTGAAAAAGATCTTCTTTCCGTTAAACAGAAATTGGGAAAACAAAAATATACAGGGGGGCTAATAATTCAGGAGGGATTAAAAAATAGGTATGATATTGCTTTCAATATCATAGGGATGCTGCACACTTGGCCATGACCTGACCTGGGCGTCACCTTCACCAAACTCCACTGCTGGACTATTATGAGTAATGTTTATTATATGTTTATTATTTATTATGTTTATTATAAAGCAACTAACTGCTATGTAGACTACTGATAATGTGTTGACAAATTAAATAATAATAATAATAAACAAATTAGTGCTCAGCATACATGAGTACACACCCCGTTTTGAAAATTAATATTTTTTATAAATTTTTCAGTAAATATAGGCAATATAATATAATATAAAAATAAGAGTTTGGTCGCCATATTTAGGAAAAAGATCATATGTTTAAATTCAAACAATTTATTGCTTAATGTTTATTTAAAGATTTTAAGAGTACTAATTTCATGTGATTTTATGTTTTTTTCTTTTTGTTTTGGTTTTAATACTGACTAATGTTATGTACATGCACAAATATATATTGTATAACATCCTGTAGAAAATATGAATTTAAATAAGAGATCTGTGAGGGGTGTACTCATTTATGCTGAGCACTGTATATTGATATATATTTGTATTTTTCCCTCTACATAAGATCCTTAGCAAAACAAATCACCTCCAGATATGTGTAACTCAGCAATTCTGATTTGTGTGTGCGTACGTGTGTGTGTGCAACCCAAGTTTTCTCTCAAAAAGTGTTATAAACAGTTGAAGTCAAAATGATTAGCCCTCCTGTAAAATGTTAATACTTTTTAAAAATATTTCCCTTGTGGAGTTTAACGCGGTTTAACTAATTTAATTAGTTTAACTAATTTCTAATAACTAATTTCTTTTGTCTTTCATTTAAAGGTTTAACCAAGTTATGTTAGGTTAATTAGCCAATTTATTGGAAAACACTGATTTGTTCTGTAGACAATCAAATAAAAAATATATATATATTTCTTAAGGGGGCTAATAATATTGACCTTAAAATCATTTAAACCAAATTTTAAAACTGCTTTTATTTCAGCCAAACTACAAGAAATAAGAATTTCTCCAGAAGAAAAAAATATATTATAGGAAATACACTGAAAATATCCTTGCTCTGTTAAACGCCACTTAGGAAATATTTGAAAAATAATCAAAAATTCAGAGGAGGGCTAATGATTTTGACTTCAAATATACCTGGAACTTCTGATTGCATTTTTAAAAATGTAATTAATGTTTGTAATATCGCAATATTTTAGTTAATACAATTTACCCTGGTGTATTTTAGATTACATTCCCAACAGCCTATTACATATCTCTGAAGAATTCTTTGACCATCCAGTGTGAATCTTTGAGAGAACATGTGAGGTTTTATTATTTGTCAAAGTGTCTCCTTAAAGTTGATTCAGTGTGTCCTTTACAGATCATCGTTATATCTTTCATGAAGATATATTTTTAGTGGATGTGTTGCCCTTCAACTTGTGATGTAAATATTTGACAATGCGGTTACGTAATATGTAATGATCTGAAAAATTGAGTAGTATACGTTCAAATCAGTCAAAGCAGTTTGCATATTCATGTGTAAAATATTTCATTTATTATTGGGCATAATACTGTTCAAAAATTGTAGGTCGGTAAGATTTTTCAAAATGTTTTTGAAGCAAATTTCTAATATGCACTCCAGTGATGCGTTTATTTAATCATATACAGTTCAAACATAATATTATGATAATATTTTTTCTCTTTTTTTTCCAGTAGAATTTTTTTGTTTTAATTACAGCATCTTTATTCCAGACTTCAGTGCCATGATCCTTCAGAAATGATTATAAAATGCTGATTTGCTTCTCAAGAAACTTTAATGTTGAAAACATTTGTTGTCCTTAATATTTTTTTTTTTGAAAATGCACTATACATTTACACATTTCTAATGAACAGAAAATTATAGTTTTTTTATATACATATTATAAAGGTTTTTACTTTTTATTTTTCATTCATTCATTCATTCATTCATTTTCTTTTCGGCTTAGTCCCTTTATTAATCTGGGGTCGCCACAGCGGGATGAACCGTCAACTTATCCAGCATATGTTTTACGCAGCGGATGCCCTTCCAGCTGCAACCCATCACTGGGAAACATTCATACACACTCATTCACACACATACACTACGGACAATTTTAGCCTACCCAATTCACCTATACCACATGTTTTTGGACTTGTGGGGGAAACCGGAGCACCCGGAGGAAACCCACGCGAACACGGGGAGAACATGCAAACTCCACACAGAAATGCCAACTGACCCAGCCGAGGCTCGAACCAGCGACCTTCTTGCTGTGAGGCGAACGTGCTACCCACTGCGCCACCGCGTCGCCCACTTTTTATTTTTTAACAGTTTAATTGATCAAACATCAATTTCTTTCATTCTTTCTTTTTCATAAATGCATAGATAAATAAATAAATAAATAAATAACAACAAGGTTAAAAGGCGACGCGGTGGCGCAGTGGGTAGCACGTTCGCCTCACAGCAAGAAGGTCGCTGGTTCGAGCCTCGGCTGGGTCAGTTGGCATTTCTGTGTGGAGTTTGCATGTTCTCCCCGTGTTCGCGTGGGTTTCCTCCGGGTGCTCCGGTTTCCCCCACAAGTCCAAAGACATGCGCTATAGGTGAATTGGGTAAGCTAAAATTGTCCGTAGTGTATGTGTGTGAATGAGTGTGTATGAATGTTTCCCAGTGATGGGTTGAAGCTGGAAGGGCATCCGCTGCGTAAAACATATGCTGGATAAGTTGGCGGTTCATTCCGCTGTGGCGACCCCAGATTAATAAAGGGACTAAGCCGAAAAGAAAATGAATGAATGAACAAGGTTAAAACAAACACGCCTAGCCCTATATTATATTGCATTACATTATTTTAACTTATTTATAAATAATTTATTTTTAAGTACAAGTTGTTCATGCTTTAAATATAACGTGTAGTCTGTTTGCCTGCAGATGGAGCACTTTACCTAGTTGTCTAAATGTTTGCTTCATTTACACACATTTCAACAAACATACAATTTACATTTAAAACATGATCATAGCTAACACCAAATTTACAATTAATTCGATTTTTTTTTTATGAATCACAATTTTTTTTTGAAATATCAGACACCTGTCACACACACACACACACACACACACACATACACACAATGCCCTCCTCACATCTCTGCTTGTCTCTTCATTATGTTCATTTGCCATGTCTTTGCATCTCCATAATTAAAATCTAATCCTGCATGCCGACTTTTTAAACGAGGACTAGCCTCAAGAGGAGGCTTATTTGATTAAGGAAGGGGAAGGCTGGAGGAGGGAGTCAGGCAGGAGACACGGCTCTTAATTGTGCTCCCATGAGGCGCGCGCTCGCCCGGGTGCAGAGAGGCGGGGCTGCGGGCTCACGGGCTCCGGTGGGCCTGAAAAAACAAACCGCCGGTGGGACCACAGCTCTCCTGCGCGGCTCTCCCGGTGTCCCGTAGGAGGAACCGAGGGGTGGGGCGCTGATGAGGAGCTTTGGGACCCGACGAGCTTCCTGGAGGGTCTGAGCCGAGTGTGTGCGGCGGGAATCACGGCTGCTTTACCGATGAACCGCGAAACCAAAGGAGCTGAAGCGACTGTGTGGAGGTATACAATTGAAGTCAAAATTATTAGCCCTCCTGTGAATTATGATTTATTTTTCAAATATTTCATAAATGATGTTTAACAGTGTAAGAAATTTATTGTAGTATTTCCTATAATATTTTTTCTTCTGGAGAAAGTCTTATTTGTTTT
>CAIGQV010018202.1:8726967-8739449 GCA_903798115.1 Danio jaintianensis
CTCTCTCTCTCTCTCTCTCTCTCTCTCTCTCTCTCTCTCTCTCTCTCCCCCCCCCCGTCACCCTCTCTCAGACGCTCATACACACGGTCATTACCTCACTGACTGCCCCCTTTTTGCTGTGTCTGAGGTCTGGGGTTTCACAGGGGGGCCGCTCTCCTCCCGCCCCACACAGGGAAGCCAGAACTCTGACGCCACCAGCATAATTAGCCGTCCATTTCAAATAGAGCCTCGGTTGGAGGAGGGGATGAGAGTGCGCTCGCCCCTCCCACCCCTTCTCTCTTCCTCTCTTTTTCTCTCTTTCTCGCTTCCTTTCGTTCGTACTTTATGGCGTTTGGTCTGCGTGCCCATGGACTCTGGAAATTCTTCCAGTTCGAAGGAATTTAGCGCCTCTGATTCGTTTTACAGCTATTGAATCGAGGCTACAAAGCGAAACAAAAATCAATTGTTAAAGAAAGCTAAAGTTTAATGGGACTGTGTTTCTGTGTTAAACTTTAAAGGGATAGTTCCCCACAATTCTGTCATCATTTACTCATCATTGATTCGTCACAAACTTGTTTGAGTTTCCTCTGTTGAACACAAAAGAAGATATTTTGAAAAATGCTGGAAACCTGTAACCATTTACTCAAAAAATATTTTTGCTCTTTGTTCAAACTACATGTTTAAAATGAGCTGAAACGACACAATTCTTGAGGTTTTTTTTGGGGACAACTTAATTGTTTTATGTTCAATACACTTGAATTTGTTGAAACAATTACGTTAACTTAATCTATTTGTGTTGGGACAACATAAAAAAAATTTTTTTTTACAGTGTTGACTGTGGAAGTCAATGGTTGTAGGTTTCATTTTTCAAAATATCTTCTTTTGTGTCCAACAGAAAAAGATACACAAAGGTTTGGAACCACTTGAGTAAATAGTGAGTAAATTTTCATTTTTGTGTGAAGTACTCCTTTAAATGAAACTCAACTTTTATTGCTTTTTTGGATCGTGTTTAGGGAATGTCTGCATTTAAAAAAAAAAAAAAAAAAAAAAATTATATATATATTGTGTTTGCAGTATTTCAACAAGATGTCTCTTTGCTGCTGACTTCACTATAAGGTTGCGTTGGCTGTTTAATAAACAGCTGTACAGGCATTATTTTAGCAAACTTGCATTCAGTCTGGCATTATTCTGATATATACAACACCAATTTTTCATGATCCAATCAATTCCTAAAAGATTCTGACCCATACATATTGTTTTGTTTGCGTTTCATTTGGAAAATGCATCTGTAAAATGGTAGTTTGTTTATTTTAATCTAGAACTGCAAATTGGTTCGTTAAATTTGTTAGAAAACATAATGACGCTCTTGAACATTTGTTTCCTGGTGGTCTTTTCAAAAACTACTTAAAGCCCTGAACGGGAGAAAATGAACGGCTGAATAATATTTATGTAAAATAGTGTTAAAACAATGCGTCAGGTTATTACAGTGATAGACGGTGGAAAAAGGTTAGAACAGCGTTTTATTTGCTTCTGTTCAGAAACATCTGGAAAGAGTTTGAGGGAAGTAGTTCTGAATTAAGAGCCATGGGAAAGAGATCTGCTCCGATTGCCCTTTTTCCTGAGCGAAGGAGAGAGAGAGAGATAAAGCGAGACTCGAAGGAAGTTTATTCCAAATGGTCTTTTTGTATATTGTCACTTAAAGTCATTACGACTGTCTTGTTCCATGTTATCTGCTCCATGTCATTTGGATTTATCGCTTTTAATAGACACTTTAAACACAAATTATGTCTGTTGTTCTCGTTTTCCTCCCAGGGCTTTCATGAAGGTTGTAGGTTTGGATTTTGTTATAAACAGCCATTTTAAACCTTGCTAACTTTTGTTGTGATTGCCCTGTCGTTGAAACGTTTCACATTGCAAACTGATCCATTGTTTTTAGACAAGATTCAACTATGTGATGAAAAGAATGTTTTTTTTTTTTATTTCCAGTCATCTCGAGGATTCGCCGCGCCAGCCTAATTCGCCGCAGATATGTTTAAAAAAATCACAAGCGCACAGATCAAAGGCCTCGACAAAGCCTGTGACTTTACTGTGCATAAAACTAATGAGGTGTATCTTCCTGTGTTTGGATGCTTTTTCATCTCCTCGTTGTCGGCTGTTGTAGCCGGTGGTCAATATGGCCCACGGTTTACTCTAATTTGGATTTAGCTTCAAATTTAACAGTGAACGATGCTATCTATGAAACTTTTGGTTGTAATAGCTCAAATGCTGTGCTTTCTTGGGTCAACAGGAAATTAATTTCGAGATTTCTTTGTGAATGTAAGATTAAGTTCACTTGTTGTGCTTTTACCAGTCAATACCTGTAAAATCCCACTTAAGATAGAGATATTCTGATAAATTTAACCGCAAATTTATTGGTGGAACTAGCTAGTGCTAAATCAGGATGCTAATTATTGGCCGCCTTGGTTCTTGACATGAAATAAAATGATCTTATTGTGAGTGACACACATTTTTCCAGAGATGGAAATGTTATGTGATTGTTGTTCATGAAAGTTAAGTTACTTTCAATATCTTATTTGTCATATTTCATAACTAACATATTCTGTGAATACTGTTCTCATTGAATTCAGAGTTTATTGGTAAAACATGCCTGTGCTAATCCACTGCTAGTTTTATGAGACACAAAATGACAATATACTGTATTTACTGTCTGAAGGGTCTTATTGTATTAAAGGGGCTTATTGTTCATAATAAAGAAAAAACATTTGTATTCATAAAGTATAAAAGCAAGCCGAAAAAAGTTGTTGTTCAAAATGGTGTCACATAACAATACTAAAATTGTTTGCAAATGTTGACGTCAATTACAAATGCGAGATTGCTAGTTATTGCTGCCTCCGCTTCTTAAAATAGTCAATAAAAAAATAAAAAAACGGGATTTGCTTTCGAAAGACGTGCTTATTGCAAGCAATTCATGTTATTTAAAAAAAAAAAAAAGTTTTCGTTTACCTTTATCTTTATTCACAAATTAACAACCTGCGACTGGTTCCAAAAGTTGCTTATATTACACTATTAACAATTTCCTGTAGAATGAGCAGTAACTTACTGGCAGCAGTTCACCTGTAATTTTCTGCAAATCAATTACAGCAAAAATACTGTTTATATTGACCATTTATCTTGGTGTAATAACTTTCAGTATTGTATATTATTAGTTTAAAATAGACAGTAATTTTCACAATGCAACTTTAAAATACAGTAACATACCGCATAACTGTCCTACAGTAAAATACAGTTCATAATATGGTTAAATACTGTGTAATTTTCAAAAATCATTAACAGTGTAGTGGTGAAAATTTAGCCACTGATTTATTTTTCTTTAAGACATTTAAAGTCCGTTGCATTACAAAAAGATTGATTTGTTCTAATTTGGATCCATAAGCAAGACTGATTACCACTTGGCTAACCGCAAGTTGGTCAAACAGGTCTTAACATGATGGCTATGTTTATGCAACTAGCCCCTGCAATGTTTTGCCTTACTAATTTCAGTATTGTAGAATTACACAAATACGCAAAAAATAAATTCTGTGTGCTTTAGGATGTGGATTCTGTGGATATTTGGATGAAATATGGACAAAACTTGTCCTCAATCATTTTTGGTGATGCAATATATATTGCACATACATAAAAAACAATTTTAGCCACATTTTAGCTGATTGTGCAGCCTCTCTATGTCTATTGGAGGCGTCAGTGTCAGTATGGTTAAATAAAACACTATAGTATTTACTATAAATTACTATAGTATATTTTCATGTGGGTGCCTGACGACTAATAATAGATCTGTTAATTTTTTCTAGTTCTTTTTACCTTGCACATTTTTGTTAACATTTATTATTATTATTATTTTTTTTTATGATATAAGTTTTCACATTCTGATTCCTAATTATTAAATTGTTAAAATGACTATAATTAAATTAGATTAAATATTCTTAAGAATAAAATGTGTTCTTTGGAAGAGTGTACTTGCATTATGATGCTATTATAGTGTCAAAATGGTCTTAAAATCACAATAATATTGTTTGTCGCAATACATTTTGGTGCTATATATCGTATCGTACCACAAAAAATAGATATCGTGACAGGCCTAACCCTTCACACAACTTTTGGGTTTCATGTTTAAATTACATTTTAAACCCAGTTTGTCTATGGTAGCCCCAAATTTGAGTTGAAAAAACTGCATTTTTGGTAGAGTGGAAAATTGGTGACTTTAACTGGAAGTGACTGCTCAAAAAAAAAAAAAGCTATCTATCCCATCACATAATGAAAAAAAAAGACTCGTCATGATCTCAAAGTCGGTTTGAACAGCAGGTA
Organism: Danio jaintianensis; assembly: GCA_903798115.1. Classification (NCBI taxonomy): domain Eukaryota; kingdom Metazoa; phylum Chordata; class Actinopteri; order Cypriniformes; family Danionidae; genus Danio; species Danio jaintianensis. Next base: position 8,731,309 of record CAIGQV010018202.1, read on the forward strand.
GGTGTCGTCCCCTCGCTCGATAATTTACTGGGCGAGATTGCGTTTGAAAAATAGAGATTGTATTTGCTCTTTAAATATCAGCGTATCGATTGTACGTGGCGGCAGCAGCGGCGGGCGAAGACTCTCAGTCGGAACTGTTAATGTGTGGGAGACTCGAGAGGCTGGAATCTCACTCACATGCCATGTTTGATAAAAGCCCAGCTCTTAGGGGGCTATGAACAGTCCATTTCAGCTGAGGCGAGGAGGAGGCGCGCACCTCTCTCTCTCTCTCTCTCTTTATCTCTCTCTCTCTCTCTCTCTCTCTCTCTCGCTTTCTTACCACTCGCTGTGAGAGATGATTGAAAAGCTGGAGTTTCCATCAGCGGCCGTCAGCTGTAAATGTACTCAGACTGCTGAAACAGCCTCTGCGTTGTTGCTGACCGTGGCATGGGCCAGAGGATGTAGCGCCATATTGCATTGTGTGTAGTGTGCCAGCATAATCAGGTGTGAATAAGTAGGTCAGCTGTGGTCTGTGTTTTTTTCGCGTTACCGGTTGGTATTTCTGACAGCATCCCTGTTTTTTTTCTGAGGCTTTGTGGATTGTTGATATTGACGAGAAGAGGAACGTTTGCAGTTTTGGGTGCGCAGATGAAGGATGATTCACATTTGTGTTGGGTTACGTAAGATAGCAACCCTTTTGGGAAGGGGGGCGACCCATGTAATTTCTTTTTTTTTTTTTTTTTGCGCACTTCACTTTCTTTCCTTCTCTCTCTGCTTGGCGCGCAGCCTCTGTTTGATTGCCAACTGAGAAAGTGCCACAGCGGGTATCAGGATACCTGTCGTAAGGTGACACACTCTTTTGTCCGACGGTCTCGCGCGGCGACTTCCTTTGAGCGCTCTGTCGAGAGACATCTGGACTGCTGTTTAGCTTTGCCGTCTCGAGCACAAACAGGTGTTTTTGTGACTAAATGAATGGATTAACCAGCAGACCCAGACGCAGTTCCACTTCAGTCTCCAATGCCAATTTTTTTTTTTTAACCTTGTGCCTTGTGCGTAATCCTAGAGATATAAATAGCCTTCCTTAATAAGAACTGGAAGGAAGGGCACACGCATAGCAACCGTCATATGTTTTGTTGAAGCAGATTTACCTAATTTATGTTCAGTTAAATGTCATTTATAAAGTTATTTTTTTTGTTTAGTTTTTTGTGTGTGGAGTAGGTTTAAGTCCTTAAAACGGTATCAATAGCTAGTCGGCTAATTGTTTTTGGCTATTCTGTTACCATTTGCTCACCCTGTTTATTTTTGTAACACAGAAAGATCAATGGGATTCTGTGTTTATTTCTTTATGCTCCATCATTCAGACATTTGTAATGTTTTGTGGAACAACATGAGAGTGTGTGATTAAGAGTTTACAGTCTAAATGCTAATGTCGAAAAAACTATGCTATTATATGATTCAGTTCATGTGTATTGTACAATCTAGCTGTCTCTAGTGTACAATAGTATATTTCTGTCAAAATTTATTAAAATTTCAAACCTTTTTTGATGTTCTGTCATGAAGACATGAGTTTGTGTACATGACAGTAGTTTTTCCTCAAATAAAATAGGGAAATTTGGGTGAAGCAGCTCTAATGTGTTCATAGTGAGACAACAGATTCTGAAAACACCACAAAGCTTATTTGTTTGGACAGCTTTTTGATTTATTCATCCAGAATTTGACTTATGACTAGAGGTTCCGCTGTTCCATTCGCGTACTTTGCATTTCAGAAATCCTAGGCTCCTATGTATTTAGCTAGTGCATTGTTGGAGCAACAAAACATTTTTTCGTAAGCGCCGTCACATAAACTTGCTTCTAATCTAATGAGAATAGTGCGTCTATAAAAACAGGAGTTTTCTTTTGGAAGATGTTCGAGGAGTTTTTATTCCTGAGGAGCCCCAGATGCTCAGTACATTATGTGATATGATGGTGGCTCCTAATTTAGCCGCAGTCTTATCCTGTACGGATGAGTAATTGTGTCCATAAAGAAGGTTAATCTTCATAACAGGGGAACATAAACCAGATCTCTCTGGATCCTCTTCTGTTTCAGCACAGAACAGGGCAAGAGAGCGTTTCTGAAGCTCTAAGCGAATAACTTTTTTTTTTTTTTGGTCGGAAGAATTTAGTGCTGTTTCTGAGAAAATAAACATTACGCTTCAGCTTGCTCCTCACAGTTATTGTCTGGTCTCAGGAAAAGCCGGTCAAAGTAAGCCTAGGTTTTGAAGACACTTTTTTTTTTTTTTTTAGATCGAATCTCTGTGGTTCCCCAGCAGGAAGGTTTGGACCATTAGCTTTATTTCCATACAAAGATGTGACTTAGTCTTGTGCAAAACGGGAATATTGCAGAAACCTTTTGCGAATAAAGAGTCAAAGAGAACAAAATCCTCACTTCCTGATAAACTGGTGCCAAATATCAAAAAGAAAAACGGAATATGCTGCGTTAGAAGTCTCTGTGGGCCTTTTTTCTTTTATAAGAAAGACGCAACGCAATGAACGTGTGGTGGCTTTTGGTGGCGCGAGATTCTCTTTGGGAGCGCAGATGCTCAAGACAGTTCTGGAGGTGATAATAATAATATAATATTAATACTGAACCTCTGTGATGACAGACTTTGGCTGAGGGATTTTTGAATGACCAAAACAACATTTCAGATATTTTACAATGTGGTCGGTCTGCTGGTTTGTCCATTAATGCCGTCCCATCGCACCCACTTTTGTTATCACATGATCTGTTCAAACAAAATCACATGACTTTTGACGCTCATACTGGAATTTATTCGGTAAATGTGTTTCCATTGTAGTTTATGCATCATTTTTCTTGTCGGATAAAAAGTGGATCCTACTCAGTTGTAGGTAAAAGTCTTTTTATGCGCATTTTCCAAATTTTTGCACATCTTGGCATTTTCATTTTAAGTCCACATGAACCGGAAACTGCAACTGTTTTTTTTTTTTTCGGATTGTGACGCAGTTCCTGGAGAAACTGAATATTAAATGAGAAAACAGTGGGCGTGGCTTGTTTTTTCTGCTGCGAGCTAAAGTAGGCATTTCATTCGGAAAGATTGAGAAAAGGGTTTTGGGAGAAACTATTTTTTTTAAATTTAATGACATGCACAGATGAATTGTTCACCACAAAACTGGAACGATGTTCCAAAATGCACATAACAATAGGTAGATGTAAACATTTGTTTGGGATGGGAAAAAGAAGACAGCATTTCAGGAACATCTCAAAATCTCCGGAAGAGTTCACCTCAGAACTTTTGGAGTGTCTCCTCGCTCCATTACTATTCTCCGAGAGTCTCAGGTAGCCCAAGCGAAGAATTTGCACCCAGCTGTGGTTTAAGTGCTCTGTGAGAATGGGAAATAATCAGGAGACCCTTTAACCTCCCGGCCGTGCATTTTCCCTTCTGTCTTACCCCTTGCGCACACACTTTTTGGGTTTTACTCCAGACGTCCCTTGCCAGCCTGGGCTCAGCACTTTAAAAACCCAAACAAAACAAATCCTCAGCGGGGGCCCGGGCGCCTGGGGAACCGGGCCGCTCCACCTCACACTCAGCGGCAGCGCGGCTCCCTGATCTGGCTCGGAGCTAGACTTTGGCTGAACTTTCACTTTTGCCTGAAACAGTTATTATTAGTGACCTGAAAACCTCCAGGAGGAGTGGAAATGGAAGCCAGATGCCGTTAGTGGCTGGAAAACGATATTAAGCTTTCAAATGGTGCCCATGGGGAGGGAGACTGACATGGATTTCCATGTTGGGGGGGGGTGGAGAAATGCTGACCCCGGCGCTGCTCTGCTGATTTGTTCTGCCGATGGCTCACGCTTGCGTATCGCTGCAGACGTGGGGGTCTGGGAGGGGTCAGACCTCCAAATTTGCTTGTTCGCAGGGGCATGAGTAGTGCTACTGTTATATCTGATCGTTCATGGCACAAAACAATGGTGGTGCTTTATTTGGAGGCTGTGATCGTTTTGGGTAAATGAATAAACATTTTTCCCATACAGTTGTTTTTAATGATTTTTTAGATCTTGGACTTTAATGAAATTTTATGTCAATATTTATTTTTTTCCCTCAGACTTTTAATGACATTTTTCATAATTAAGTGTTTATATGTTTACTCTTTTAAAAATTCAGAATTGTTGTTTTCAACCAAATCAGGCGTTTCAACCAAATAATGTTGCCAATTTAAATATAAAATACACCTAAAATATGGTGAAAATAATAATTTCCCATTTTTGTTTTAAAATAAAATGTTAAAGTATTTTTTTCGGATTTACTTTAATAAATTGTCAGACATGTATACTTTATGCAAACATGTAAAATTGACCAATATTTTTTAAATTAAATCTTACATTTAAATGTATTTAAATGTAAATATTATTTTGATATTGAAGTATTTAAATTATTATTTGTTTTACTAAACCTACTTTGTTTTTTACTAGTAAAAGGAATATACAGTATCTAGCAGGATTTATCTGAATATACACTGTAAAAATATCTGTTAATTAACAGGGTACATATTTTGTGATTCATAGATATTTTGTCTATTTATTTACAGTTATGAATTGCATTATGGGACTTAATGATAATTCAACTTTATTGTTTTTGTACCATAATTTACAACCCCAACCCAGACAATACATCACTTCAAATAATAAAAAATCACTTTTTCAACATCAAAAATTATTGGAGGAAGCATAAATAAATTCAAAAGCATAAATAAATGAAACAAAAAAACATGAATCACAAAACAGGGAAAACTGTTAATTTACTTTTAAACATTCATTCATTCATTTTCCTTCAGCTTAGTCCCTTATTTATCAGAAGTCGCCACAGCGGAGTGAACTGCCAACTATTCCGGCATATGTTTTACGCAGCGGATGCCCTTTCCGCCACAACCCAGTACTGGGAAATACATTTAAACAATAAAAAAAAAAATTCTACTATTTTTGGAAATTATATTTAGATAATTAAAATACAGTTTTGACTTCGGCAAGTTTTACCCTTGATTAAAAAGTGATTACAAAACTTTACTGTGCTTTACAAAAAAATTACACACTCATGCAATTATTTCACCAAAACTTTTCAGTTTAATCTCAATTGATTCATCTATTGTTCTAACTCAAACCTGAATCTCCACATCAGCTCTCTCAGTTACCTGTAATGTTTACTATAGGGAAAGGTAAACCCTTACTCTGCTTTTTTAGGCTTTTTTTTTAGATGGCAGTCTGACAATGACGTCCCAGGATCGTTGCATTTCGGGACGATACAACACACACGCGCTGCCCCTTTAATTCCAGCACTTCCTCATCCCCTTGTTCCCTCTCTTTATACAAAATGTCTGCGCAGCCTCCAGCGAGGTTCTGTCTCCAGGAGGCTAATTATTTTTAGCAGAAAGTGTCTGAAAATGGACTGTACTTGGTCAGATGTGTGTGTATGTGTGTGTTGGCCCCTGGCTGGCCTAGCTCGCAGTGTGGAGAGATTGGCAGGATGTTGGTGTTGTTATTAGTCCTAACTGCAGCCAGGCAGAGGATGTGCTCTCCTTGGTCCCGCGGGATATCAGAAACTGATCCGAGGAGATCAGAGGTGCCGAATATATCAGGTGAATTTCAGCGAGAAGGAATGAAAATAGCCGGCCGGCCGAGGAGTCTTTTTTGCTTATTTATGAGAACGTCACACCTGGCCTATATCCACGCCATCGCATTTTACACTGCCGCTCCGCACATTTTCATCCAAAGGGGATTTTTCGGCATCTTTTTTTTTTTGTTGTTGTTGATGTTCTTCTTGCCCTTTTAAATCAGGACAATTAGCTGTAACACATTTGTGACCCTGGAGCAACAGAAACAAGGTTGCATGGGTGTATATTTGTTCATTCATAGCCAAAAGTACTTTGCATTTGAGTTAAAATGATCATTTCATTGTTATTTCATTCCAAAAATCACATTTTAAGTAAAGATCATGTTCCATGAAGATATTTCGTAAATTTCCTACTGTAAATATAAAAAAAGTAATATTTTGATTAGTAATGTGTAGGGCCAGACAGAATCTGCAGACATTTTTTGCAAATTTTGTAAAAAATCTGCGGATTTATATGGAATGATTTTGGGAGTATCGTAACTAAAAACTTAACATATGAAATGAAAAATTATACTTTTTTAAACTTTTATTTAATGTTTACAATGCAAATCCAATTAAATCCACTTATTTGGTAAACAAAGCAAGTCACTCATATAATATATCTACTAAAAGACAGAAAATATTACTTTACAAGCTGTATTGTAAATAAATCAAATGAACATTTTCATATTAGACAATAATATTGCTGAAATTAATTAAAAAACGTAATTAAATATAAATTTACACACATTTACACAAGTAAATAAATAAACTCAATGATGAGCTAAAAATCTGCGGATTTTTGCGCACACAGAGTCCGTGTGGGCCTAGTAATGTGTAATCATTAGTAATGGTTAGTAAGACATTGCTAAGAACTTAATTTGTAAAAATGTAAAGGTGATTTTCCTCAATATTTTGATTTATACATTTTGATTATTTATATAAAAGAATATTTATTCAGCTTTCAGATAATGCATGCGTCTCAGTTTTCCAAAAATTGACACTTATGACTGATTTTATAGTCATAATAATGCATCATATTGTTGCAGGAGTCATTGCGATATAAGTAATATTATTTCTCCATTTTACACACAACTGATTATGCATTGATTATACAACAGCAAAATAATACAAATAACCATAAATGCTTTCGAATGACAAAAACTTTACATTGTAAAAATTAGGGCTGTGCAATATGACTATATGTATCGTATGGACAAAATTAAAAAGTCTTTCGATTCATATTATGCTCTATTTGTTTATATCGTGATCTTACAAAATACATTGATTACGGTAATGCTTTTTCATAACTTATAGGAGTTCAATGTTGCACAGGCAGAAACATGAATATCAGCATTGTGAGAGTTGAAATCTATTACATTTGGCATTTTATTTAGCGATATTTTTTATTTTTATGTTGGGCCTGTGATCACTAAGTGTTTTAGATGTTATTAATATAATTTATTTTTATATTTCTAAATTTTTAATGAAAAAGTTCTCAATAAATGAGAAATATGAACACATACGAGCACATTTCTTAATTTATACTTTAAAATGAAAAAATGAAGTACTTGTGGTCATATATATATATATATATATATATATATATATATATATGAGAAATGGTACTATATAACTATATATATATATATTGTTTTCAGTATATGAGATGACATGTATTCATTCATTCATTCATTTTCTTTTCGGCTTAGTCCCTTTATTAATCCGGGGTCGCCACAGCGGAATGAACCGCCAACTTATCCAGCATTTGTTTTACGCAGCGGATGCCCTTCCAGCTGCAACCCATCACTGGGAAACATCCACACACACTCATTCACACACATACACTACGGACAATTTAGCCTACCCAATTCACCTATACCACATGTTTTTGGACTTGTGGGGGAAACCGGAGCACCCGGAGGAAACCCACGCGAACACGGGGAGAACATGCAAACTCCACACAGAAATGCCAACTGACCCAGCCGAGGCTCGAACCAGCGACCTTCTTGCTGTGAGGCGAACGTGCTACTCACTGCGCCACCGTGACGCCGACATATATTGTTATATGATATTTTTGTCGTATCGCCCAACCCTAAAGATTTAAATTCTGTTATTTAATGTTGGACAATGTAAAAGTAATAATATAACATTTTACAACAGTTATGTAGAATTTAAATGTCCTTGTCAAATGGATTTAACGTTATTTGTAAATGTGTGTCATTTTGCGCTGTCACTTTTATGGAAGTGGAGTGCATTTTTGAAACAGGGCTCATTTGGACAACTTCTTCCAAACGCTAGTTTTCAGGAAAATGTCAAAAAAGTCAGGTTTTTATCCACCTGTCAGTAAGCACTGTTTCTGTAGGAGTTCTCACTGACACCTCTAACAGAGATTAGATGAGATGTGCAATTAGATTAAATGTTGCTTTCATTTTTATATATATATATATATATATATATATATATATATATTAGGGGCGATGTACTGTGCACTACCTGGCACAAGTTTGGGGGGTGTGT
>CAIGQV010018202.1:8752978-8773511 GCA_903798115.1 Danio jaintianensis
AGTGTAAACAGCTTTGTTGATTCAGTTTTGCTTTTGAAGTGTAAACTGCTCTTATTTGAAGTATCATTTGCAGGGTAGATGACATTTAAAAAAAAACCATTATTGATATTTAACAAGGCCATACATAGTAGTATATAATACAGAATAAGAAAAATTACAAACTGTCTTAGTTTTCTTTTTTTCCCACTATCCCCTCAAAATAAACTAAATTACATTTATGAATTGAAAACAAACATATCGTAGAGGACATTTCTTGTTCAAAGTTTGACACTTCCAATTTCTAAAGCTTTGCTGATTCATAGTTGCACATTTGAAGTGTACACTGCTTTGATTTGAAGTTATTTGCTTTTTGATTCAAATTTACAAAGTTGACCGATTTATTAATTATGTATCATCTGTTTGCGTAGTTGGTGTCATTTTAAAAATAAATTTCAAATTTGCAGTGTGAACAGCTTTGTCGGTTCAAAGGTCGGCATTTGAAGAGCAAATCACTTTTATTTGAAAGTATAATCATTTGCATTGTGGACAGATTTTTTATTTGAATTGTCACAATTTATTAATTTTAAGTAATCTCTGTTGATATCAGTTTTAAAATATTTTCAAACTTGCAGTGTGAACAGCTTTGTTGGTTCAAAGGTCCGCATTTGAAGTGCAAACTACTTTGATTTTACAACAGGTTTCTTGACTCAAATGAGCTTATTTGAAACGCAAACCACTTTGATGATAGCTATTTATAATTCAATTTGACAACAAAGCTGTCTAAAGTGCAAGTGGAGTTGTACACATTTGCAGTGTGGACTGTATTTTTGTTGATTCTGAGCCACACGCTTGCAGTGTAGTCAACTTCGCTGACACTTGCCGTGTAGACAGCTTTGTTGATTATGATAGAAGTGTTCCAGTTTCGCTGCGCCGTCTGCTTGTAGACACGCTCTTATTGTGTAGACGAGTGAATGAGAACAGCGAATCAGAACAATGCAGCTTGGCTTCTCTGAATCAGTCAGACTGCACTGTAATATCTAGTTCAGGTCACCGTCTGCGCCCCCAACCCTCCACAATTAACCGCTTGTTGTCTCGTGAAGAACAAACACCCCCTTCTTTCTTCTCTCTAACCCCGTTATGCTAATTTCCAGTTATGATTCTGAACATCTAATTAATTCAGTTTACAGCAGAGATTCCAGGATAAACAAACCTTGTATTAAAATGCAAATATGCAGAAGAGTTTGTGGTAGTTAGATGCCAAACTCTGTCATGAAATTCTTGAAAAATAATGCAGCGCTTGTGCTAATTTTTTATTTATTTATTTTTTGCCTCCCGAACGAAGGCTTAGCACAAGCCATGTGTGTGTTTATGCTGAGGGCATATATGTTTTCCATGGTGCTTTTCTCACTGCGCATCACTTCATGTTCTATGGAATTTTATCAAGCCTTGGCTTAGCAGAAACACTGGCACACTGCAAACAATTGGCTTCATTATTTAGATCTAACCTTTTTTTTAGCCTTTAAACATTTTTTTCTGTCTATCAGATAATTGATTTCTGACTTCTGGCTCATATAGATTTTATGTAGATTTTACCTTAAAAAATATAAAAAGTTGATAAAAAGAGAGAAACCAATAATATTTTGGAAAAGTTCCAAGATTATTGCTGTAACTGTTTGATATATAGTTGATAATAGAAGAATTTTTTATTCTTTTTTTTTTTTTTTTTTTTTTTTTTTTTGTCTTTTATATAATATTTTACTAGTTATTAGTTAGTTGCTAGATTAATTAGATTAATAGGCAAGTTAGATTAATTAGGCAAGTCATTGGACAACATTGGTTTGTTTCGTAGCCAACTGAAAAAAATGAAGGGGGCTAATAATATTGACATTTCTAAATACATATTTTTTTCTTTATTCCAGCCAAACTAAAAGAAATAAGACATTCACCAGGAAATACTGCAAAATAGTGTTGTCGCGATACTGGCGTTTCCAACTTCGATACGATACCTTGAAAAATATCGATATTCGATACCATTTTCGATACTGTGGGGAAAAAACTTAAACCATATAATACAAGGTACGTAAGCAGTCCTTAGGTCCAAAAGGCAACAAATAACAAAAATAATAATAAATTAGCACAATGTAATCTTATTTTCTGATTAAAACAAAAGTGTTAAAATCTTAATATTATCAGTATTATTAATATTAAAGTATCAGAGAGAGCAAAGCCAGTATCGATACTAACCAAAAGCAAGACATTTATCGATATATCTATATTTTTATCAACACTACTGTGAGACATTTGCTCTGTTAAACATCACTTCAAATTCAAATTCAAATCATTCAAATTTCACAGGAATTTATTTTTGTATTAGTAATTAACTAATTAATTAATTAAGTACATGTCTTCAGCTGTGCTTAATACCATTTCTGTCTTTCTCCTTTACTAAACAATCCTCCAAACAAGCATTACCCGACATGTACTTTAGCGAAGTCAGTAATTGTCTTTACTCATGGCAGTAACATTAACTCGGCTGCTATCCAGAAAGACAAGATAATCTCAAGCGTCTTTTGTCATCCAGTCTCGGGCTGGTCAAACTGTTTGAGAAACAGTTCACGTCCCTCCCAACCAGAGATCCACTCCCCAGACGTCGCCTCCACTCCCAACTCCGAGTTATAATTGCCTTAATTAGTTTCTCCAAAACCAGTATACTGTAGCATTTGAGGAATGCTGTTATCAGCGGCGGAGGCGGCAGAGATGTATGCGTTTACTTGGGGGAAACTGAAAGTTACTGGAGGTATACAGACATGCTGTGCTTCGTGTTCTCGATAACAAATCGATGCTTTTTCTGTAACGTTCATACTGCGCGACTGTGACAAACACTGCTCTCAGACCCCCTCAGATCGCAGTGAAAGCCTCTGAAGTAAATTGCTGATCTTGTTGCATAATAAATCAAAGGCGGAACGATGGTGGTTTAAAGAACGAGAGAATGAAAGAAATGAGAGGAGAAAGAAAGAGAGAGAATAAGCTCTGGGCTTGTTCTTGTTCCTCCTGCTTTAATGAACTGCGCCGTAAGCCCTTGAGAGCTCTGTTGATAGCAAACATGGCGTGTGAGATGGTGAACCGGTCCTGGATTCATTACAGCTGATATACAGGCCAACCCTGTGGACCAGCCGGCCCGCTCTGACAACAGATAACGCCGAACCCACTTTCTTAAAAAGAGACTATCCTAATGAGAATATCGTGTCAGTCGTAATCCCAATCCGGCGACTTTTGAGAAGCCTTCAAACCATTTCAGCTCGAAGATGTACAGTGGCTCCTGTGTTAACAAGTGCACGAGCGTTCAGATGTTGAGAGCTGTTAGACTTAGAATCGGGCCTGACAGATATAGGTGGCTTTATCAGCGAGATTTGGACTGTCTAAGAAGTGTTCTTTTTCTTTTAGTGTGTTTTGAAGGAATGGGTCAACCCAAATTGAACATTTCCTGATGATTGACTCACATTTAACCCTATTGAAATTAAGGTGGTAACACTTTACTTTAGGTCACAATTCATGCTATTAACTACTGGCTTATTAAGATATTATTAAGATATTAACTGTTCATTGGTAGTTGTAAAGTATGATATTATTCTGCATCCCTAATCCTACCCAAAACCTAAACCCAATTTCTGCTAATTAGTAGCTTATTAAATTAGTAGTGTTAGTTAGTGGTTTGTTAATACTGTGAATTGAGACCTAAACTAAGGTGTTACCATTAAGGCTTTAACATCCTCGTTTAATGGAAGTGCACCGGCCTTAGTTTCTGATGATCTACAATTTAACAGTTTTAAAGTAATTCACATTAACCTAGAGTTCAAAAATATGGTCTTCTTTAGCGATTTGATCAGTCATTTTTATGATGTAAATATATTACAAATATTTCCCAAGTCCTGTTTAACGGAGAAGTTTTTTTCCAATGCATTACATAGTTGTTTTAAAAACTCATCCTTTTTTTGTTTTTGCCTGAAGTGTAATTTAATGGCTTAATCAGGTTAGTTAGGCAAGTGATTGGATTATCACTTGCCTAACTAACAGTGGTTTGTTTTGTAGCCAAACGAAAAAATATAATGTATTAAGGGGGCTAATAATATTGCCTTTAAATAATTTTACTCCAGCCAAACTGAAAGAAATAAGACTTTCTCTTGAAGAATCCTAATTGCATAATTACTGCCCTTATTTTACAGTCATGTTCACTGGGTCAAAAACAGTGTAAGAGTATAAAAACAAGTATTTTTTTATACTCTCAAACAATTACTTTTGGTGTTTGTTCAAACTGCTTATTTAAAATTAGTTGAAACGACACAACTCTTAAGGTTTTTTTTGGGACAGCTTAGTTGTTTTAAGTTCAATTCACTTAAATTTGTAAAAACAATGAAGTTAACTGAATTGATTTGTGTTGGGAAAACATGAAGGAATTGTTTAACCCAGCATTTTTTTGCAGTGTATGTTTCAGTATGAACAAGTATAATCAATATTTCCGGATAAACAAACTCGCACTGTTAAAAATGCTGGGTTCCACACAATAGATTTGTGTTGGGACAACATGAAGGAATTAAGTTAACTTATTAGTTTTTTTTTTAAGTGGATTGAACATAAAACAATTAAGTTGTCCCAAAAAAAACTCAAGAATTGATTGTTTCAGCTTATTTTATATCAGTAGTTTGAGCCATCACCAAACCTCATTTTTTTGAGTGCAATTCATCTGCTGAAACGTTGTAAACGTTTCTTTTTTTTTAATGTAATATTGCAGTGCCAGTTTCCCCCAATATCCCACAACTCTACATATTAAGCATTCGCCCCTGATGTCCAACCTACGAAACAAGTTGGAATCAGCAAATGTGCGTACAGTCTGTTAAAACGCCTTTTAAATACAAGCCCCTGCCCTCCCCAGCTGGTATGAAAGGGAGTGTTCTTCTGTCAACAACTGGGACATTGTTGCTCTGAGACGACCCAAATGTACTGCATCATAATCAGCAAGCCCCCATAATGCTGCGAGTGTCTCTTAATTGGATGGAAATGAAGTCTGGTCTGTAGTTTGTCCATATGTAATGAGACTCAACCCCACGGTCTCTTGTTATTCACAGATTTGTGCGTTTTGCGAGCGCGTCGTGCGTGCGATTGCGCGTGTTTCCCAGGGGCTGCAACAGTGGGCTCTTACATTATGAAAGTCTGTGAACGTGGTGGTCTTGATTGGGTACCGCATGCCACAGTGTGAAGTTTTCTGCAACCTCCCGCAACGATATTACTCGCACGCCTTTTGTCTGATTGTTTTGCTGTGTGATAGTGGATCTTGACGGCGTGCCAAATTCTTGATTCGCAATTAAGCCGTCTAAGCTAATGGAGACAGGAAGATTTACTGTATCATAGACCATTGACACAAATGCATTGTTCATGCAGAGCGATTAGGTCATTGTTGAACTTTTTTCAAACACCGGTACGGTTCACGCGAACTCTGGTCCGGTTCACTTCTAGTATGAATGCAATCGTACCAAATAACGGAAGTGAACCGCCAACTGTACAACAAACTATAGTTTTCATAACGTTCATTCGTGTGTGTGTGTGTCTGTGTGTCACGCACTGTACCTTGGTGACAAGCGGGACGCGAGTCGCTTTCTGTATCTCCAAAACCAAAAGATTCAGCAAAAGCAGAATGACCGCGATGTGCGAACGTCTCTTCATTTTGGCGCTTTGCTTTCGTGACTGTCACCTAGCAACAGCCGTAAACAAAACAGCAGCTCGATGACGCAAGCTTACCGAGGTTCAGAAGGAAAAAAGACAGTGTGAACACGAACCAACCGAGAAGGTGGCAAGGAAGGACAATCGAACTTTGGTACGGTCCAGGCAACTGAACCAAGTGTGAAAGCACACTTATAGTGGACATAAATGTATTTAAAGGGATAGTTCACCAAAAAAAAAAGAAAATTCTGTAATCATTTATTTATCTTTCACTTGTTTAAAACCTATTTGAGTTTCTTTCTTCTGTTGAACACAAAAAGCTATTTATGCTGGTTGTGGCACCCATTTTCTTTCTTAGTATTTGTTTTTCTACTATGGAAGTAGATTAGTACCAGCAATCAGCATCTTTTCTGCAAAGATAAGTAACGAGGGAATTTGTTTTAAATTTACACCATGTTTACCACTTGGAATGGATCTTTGACTCTGTTTACACTTGGTATTAAGAAGCTTTTCATCAGTCCATTTTACAAGTGGGTGACCTAAATTACAGGTGTAGGATAAGATGGGACATGTTATGCAAAACAAGGCATTCATACTTTGATTTTATATTGTAATCCGTGTTTTTGTTCAATAACATTATAGTTTCATTTCTGCTCACTCATACATTGAATTACACTTTAGGTTTTTCATTCAGTAGTATTTGTGCATTGCTTTCACGTTTCTGAGACTGTAAAGTTAGTAGCGACTCTATTTTGGTTAGCTTAGATATAGCTACTCCGTTAAAACTAGCCATGTGTAGTGAGATTGCTTAAGTGCAGCTTTCTTTCTTGCACACATATTATATGTGATAATACATGTTAAACATTTTATTGGACTTTCTTGCTTTTAATGTTTGTAGAAAGCTTCTTTATTAAGTGGACTCACTTAAAGATTTTTTTTAGTGAAGGTCTGCCAGAAAGAGTTTTAGAAATTTGATTGTATTTTAATATAAAAAGTTTGATGTAAATAACTTGAACAACTGCAATGTTGCCATAAAGATGCCAATGAAGCATTATATAAAAGATACGATGTTATACAATTTGTTACAATACGATATTTCATTCGAAATATTCAGTCAAATTCCAACACCTCACAGCTTTCTGAGCTGTATTTAGCTACTTGCTAGTCAGTTGTATAGTGGTTTGAGGTGTTTTCATTCTAGAGAGCATTTAATTTTCATATAAATTTTTGTAGTGCGGTACGGATACGTTATCAATATTTTTACTATTGTTTTCATGGAGTGAAAAAATTCCTTTGCAAAAGCTAACTTTTAGTAACAGAACATTAACGTTGATTTTATATGGTCAACTTTCCTTCTCAATGTTCTTTATCTGTTTTCCTGGAAGGAAAGATGTCATTTTATCTACAAAAGCAAACTTTTAGTAACAAATCTTTAATGTCGATTTCATAAGGTCAAGATTCCCTCTGTTCGCTGTTCTTTTAGTTTTACTCCCCGAGGAGCAATTAAATCTTTGCTCGCAGGACTGACGCTTCAGGTGTGAGGGCACATTGACCCATTTATGTGAAAACAATGTTAATATGATTCTTCACTTGGTGGGTAAAGTCACACATCCATGGCATAATGCCCTTACTTTAACTCTAGAGCATCAGGTAAGGGGTCAAATGCATTATTCAGTTATTAGAGGTCACAACCTCCAAGGGAACACAATTTTTTGGGATGTGACAAGGTTAAGTTCACACTTCTGCTGCCAAATCTGTGGCTTAGGTGTCTAACCGACCCCACTACAGCATACACACACACAGTCAGAGCTCAAAGTAGCGGGTCAGCATTGAGATTAGTGGCTTGCACAAAGCAGGTTTGTTATAAATGGTAGCAGCAATAGCAAAGACTTTGATAAAGGGCTTAACGGCTATGCCGGCATAAAAATAGATTAGCTCTATCTGTGCTAATGGCAGCCGTTGGTGCCTTTTCAAAACGCACACATACATGCACTTGTCTTTATTGTTTTTAAAAAAAAATTATTCACTTATGCATAAAGTCATACCCTTCAAAAATCGGGTCACCTTTTTTAGACCGAATGATTAAAGGACAAGCTATAAAAAACCTCAAACTAAAATCTGTTCAGCTAAGTCAAGTACATTTGGAGTTTTTTTTTTTTGGTTTTATTTTTGGGGCTTTTACGACTTTTTTTTTGTTTTGCTTAAAGGACATTGAAGAGGTGATTCAGTCCACACAAAATTGCTTCGGTTTGACTTTTGTTGACTTTAAAGTGTTTAAAACCCCATGTCTGGGATATATGTTGTGATTTTTTTTTTTTTTTGAACAAAGTATTTCTTATCAGATGACATGAATAGCTGTGATGGCAAAGAAATGATGAAAATTCTGTGAATAGAAAGTAAAAGTAATGAAAGGCTTAATAATCAGTTTTTATTCTAAAGACTTTTATTCTTTTGTCTGTGCAGTCTTGAAAAAGTGGTGTGTTCACACTTGGTGTTTTCTCTTTACAAGAACCAACTCAAACCTCTTTCAGTTATCATAAAATGAGCAGAGATAATAAAAAAATACACCTGAGGTCATATTCCCTCTGTTTCAGGCCTATTCAGTGTGATTTAATTTTTGATGTTAAGATGTGTAAAAAAAAAACTTTTAATAATACAACTGCAAAATTACTGTTAATAGAAAATTTCTATTCTAATTTAGCATTTTTTTTAACCTCATCCTAACCTTTTATTTAGTTTAATTGGTGCCTCAGATCAGCTTGATTAACTGTGAATTAAAGTGGTGTATTGTTTCACTCTGAAACTTGCAGTGTGCGTATAATTATTCAATTAAATCACAACATTCATCATTTAATATAATCATTATAATTTATGATAATTGCTTTATAGGCCTGTTTACACCAACAATCAAAACTCTTATCGATAATAATAAATATAGTTCTAAAAAGTTCTTCTTTCTAAGTACTAAAACCATAAGGCAGTCTTTACCACAACTAAAAGTATAATTTCAGAGAGGAACAAAATCGATGGAATCACTTCCAGAATTATTATAATTTGTTTTACCAGCTGATCATGAAGGATAAAAAATGTCAACATTCAATCAGAATCTATTGTGTTTTAATCTGCAGTTTTGTTTTTTATAATAACAGTAAACAATGTTATCATGCAGTGTTGTAGACACTAATATTGTAATCTTTATTGATAGTTGTTTTTGGTGTAAACTGGTATTATCGTTGTATTTGATTTTATTTTTAAAAATCATAATAGAATTAATTGAATAATGAAAGGATAGAGCCAGGTGATGAGAGACTTGGTGATGTCAAGTTGTATAAAGAGGAGCAAGTTTTTTTTTTTTTTTTTTCTTGATAAATGAAAATAAGGGCGACACGGTGGCTCAGTGGTTAGCACTGTCGCCTCACAGCAAGAAGGTCGCTGGTTGGAGTCTCGGCTGGGTCAGTTGGTATTTCTGTGTGGAGTTTGCATGTTCTCCCCGTGTTTGCGTGGGTTTCTTTCGGGCGCTCCGGTTTCCCCCACAGTCCAAAGACATGCGCTATAGGTGAATTGAACAAACTAAATTGGCTGTAGTGTATGTGTGTGAATGAGTGTGTATGGATGTTTTCCAGTACTGGGTTGCATATGAAAGGGCATCCACTGTATAAAACATATGCTGGATAAGTTGCCGGTTCATTCCGCTGTGGCGACCCCTGATGAATAAAAGGACTAAGCCGAAGGAAAATGAACGAATTAATAAATTAAAATAATGTGTAAACAATGAAAATAATGCCCTTTTTGACCGTTCTAATGTGTGAGAACAATTTCAAAAATGAAAATTCAGTCATCGTTTACTCACCCTCAAGTCACAAGAGTTTTTTTTTTTTTTTTTAGAATTTTTAAATTTTTTTTAATTTTTTTTTTTAAAGAATGTTAACATTGACACCCATACTAGGATACTAGGAAAAATAAATAAAATGCTATGTATATCAGTGGCCTCCAAGTATCTCTTGGAGCGATCGAGTAAATGACAGAATTTTACTTTTTGGGTGAGCTTTCCCTTTAACCATGCTTTCTTCCAACACAATTCAAAACTCTGCGTTTGTTAAGAATTATATCCATTTTATTTATTTATTTATTTTTTCACTTGCGTATAAAGTCATACCCTTCAAAAATCGAGTCACCTTTTTTGGACCGAATGATTAAAGGACAAGCTATAAAAAAAACTCAAACTGTAAAATCTGTTCAGCCAAGTCAAGTACGCTAGACTTTTCTCTTTCTGTTGTTTAAAGGACATTGAAGAGGTGATTCGGTCCACACAAAATTGCTTTGGTGCGACTTTTGTTGACTTTAAAGTGTTTAAAACTGTGGCCAGTGAGTACTACACATGCTCTGACATGCGACTTTCATACGTCAGTGCAATTTGTCTGGGATATATATTGTGATGGGCGACATGGTGGCTCAGTGGTTAGCACTGTCGGCTCACAGCAAGAAGGTCGCTGGTTCGAGTCCATTTCAGTTGGCATTTCTGTGTGGAGTTTGCATGTTCTCCCCGTATTTGCATGGGTTTCCTCTGGGTGCTCCGGTTTCCCCCACATTCTAAAGATGTGGTGTAGGTGAATTGAATAAACTAAATTGGCCGTAGTGTATCTGTGTGAATGAGTGTGTATGCATGTTTCCCAGTACTGGGTTGCAGCTGGAAGGGCATCGGCTGTGTAAAACATATGCTGGATGAGTTGGCAGTTCATTCCGCTGTGGCGACCCCTGATGAATAAAGGGACTAAGCCGAAGGAAAATGAATGAATGAATGAATATATTATAATTCTTAAAACAAAGTGTTTCTTATTAGATACGAATATTCTTCAAAAAATCTTTTGTAGAGAGCGAGCAAAATGACAGAATTTTACTTTTTGGGTAAACTTTCCCTTTAACCGTGCTTTCTTCCAACACAATTCTAAACCCATTTGTTGCGAATTATATCTACCGTTTTTAGTTACAGTACAGCTCCCGTGGCAGAAGTGTGTCTGCCATCCCCTCTCACCTGTGTTGGACTCTTGCTTTGTTTTTATCTGTTCCTGACTGCCTCTGAGCTGTTGACCCTTTTGAGTGCTCAGGTGCTCTGTGGCACAGCGACACTGGCACTCATACATACAGAGAGAGAGAGGGAGAGGAGGAAATGTAATGGCCTGTGAGAAAGATGGCTTATGAGAGAACGAGGGAAGGAAAAAACAGCAGCTATACAGAGAGAGAAAGAGAGAGAGGCCTCGCTGACGTTTCCCTGCTGCATATGCAGCTGATAGTATCTGGCAGGGCCTGGCTCTCTGGGGAGCCCTGTAATCTGTTCCATCAGCGTTTACTACCGAACAAATTAACTAAGACAAGCACCGCCGCCTGAGCCAGCAGAATTCTTCCATTAGGAAAATTATAAAGCTATTATGGGGAACAATTTGGTCCTTTATATAAACGACTCTCATTGGAGGGCTTCAGGGCTTCCTTCAACTACACCAGGGGGGCTGTATGGGATACCCCAGGGGGCATTACCACTATTGATACCAATAGGAAAGAAATATCACGCTCTTTAATATCTCCAACGCTTCTGCTCGACGGCGGCAGGATTAAATGGAGACTTTTTATTAAGTCTCAGAGCAGAAAAGATCCAAGTAAACTCGTACAGTATATGTGTTTCCTTTGGAGTTTTGGGAGACAGTCTCAAAGCATTCGGAGATGCTAATGTAAATATAAACTCTTGATATATGAATTTAAATAGTGCTTTGATTCTTCTGAAATCAAATATTATATAATTATTATGTACGCATTCATTTTATAGCATTGTTTCAACACTTATTTTCTGCAAGTTTTCTGCAAAAAAAAAGCAGATGAAGGTTATGTTCACCGTAAAAAAAAAAATCGCTGGATTCCACACAATCGATTTGTGTTGGGACAACATGAAGGAATTAAGTTAACTTACTAGTTTTTGCAAATTTAAGGATTGAACATAAAACAATTAAGTCCCCCCCCCAACCCCCCCACCAAAAAACCCTCAAGAATTGTGTTGTTTCAGCTCAATTTAAAAGCAAATGTAATTTTTTGAGTGTTGATGCTCATTCTTGTGCTTTCTAAGTGCAACCAGACAAAAAATGCTAAGCTATGTAAACATAACCATTGTTATACCATATATATAATTCATATTTCCTGCACAAGCATAAAAATAATCTGTTAAAAAACACTCATGAATTTGACATTTTAAATCCAGTCCACAAAATGGTCAGCTTAAAATTGTGTTTTGAATTAATAGCTTTTAAAAATGGTTCTAAATGATTCATTCAGAAATGACAAAAGTGGTGTGTTCTTCTTTTATGATTCATACTTCCTGCGCAACCGTTAAATAATCTGAAGTCAATTTGAATCCAGTCAACTTAACTCAGCATTATGAATCAAATCAACAGGTTCTTTTTGATCTGATTCAGAGTTCAGAATGATTCACTCACAGATGCCTTCCTAAGTTAGCAATGTAATGTGATTCATATTATGTCTGCACGACCTTAAACATGGCATTATATTTTAAGACAAGAATATATATCATGATTACAGAGAGCTAATAAATAAACGCTACCCTTAATAGTGCTCACACACACTGTGCGTGCATGTCATGTCAGTACATTGTTAGGGTAAACGCATTATGTCACAGTTTATTTTCATCATGGTTGCTCCACTATTAATAACAACCATTTAGAAAGACCAGAACCAGCTTTACATAGCATGACGTTTTTATCTAAAACATGTCCCATTGACCCAGAAACCAACGATCCACACCCGTCTCTAGGGATGGTATTTTAAAACCAGATTCGTCCCCTGAGATCAGCCCTTGTACTTTTACCTTGCCAGACAAGCCGAACGACGAGTGTTTTGTGGAGCCATGTGTCTTCCTATGTCGAAGGAGGAGGTGATAATAACAGAGGAGAGTAAAACTGGGGCAAGACTGTGGTGACTCAGCCCCCCAGTTGTTGTGTTGGAGGTTTGGGGAGTCTGGCGCACAGAGTTCCAGCCTAATTAAGTTGATTTGTTCCCAGCATCTGGCTCCCAGATGTCAGACGATATTCTTTAGCTCAGCTCCCTGCTGTTGAGAGGAGAGCTGTGGGACGGCAGGGACCGCAGACTGCTGACTTTTCACGAGCCCCAACGGGGGTGGGACGCTGTAGGTGACTGATGGATGCGGCGGCCAATCAGGCCATGTTTATCACAGCTTTCCAGGGAATCTGGTTGGTTCGTTTTGAGCGAGCAGTTTATAGTCGCAAGTACGCCTGCAGGTGCATAGCGAACGGTTTTCTCACACCTTATGAAACGTGTTTTTAGAAAAATAGACGTGATGTTTGGCGAGAAGGTTTTGTCATTGTTTTTACAGCTTTCGTTTTTTTTTCCCAAACTGTCTGAGGTCAGCGACTTGTGCTTGTAGGAAGCAAATATATCAGTGTTTTTGTATTCATTGTAGAACTGCCAAGTTGTCATTTTCACTTTTGAAACATTTTTGATTCGATTTGCAATTCAGACTTTGAACGATTAACTTACAAATCAGTTTGAAGTTGTCGTTTTCAATGTAACTCTTTGAGTGAAGGAGTGTGAATTTTAAATCGCAACCACTTTGTTAGATTCTTGATTTATAATAATCTTGTTCATGAATCTGTTTCTAAGCTGAAATTTGAAATCAGACACATTGAACTGTTTTGCTGAAGTTGTGAATTAGCTCAGTATTTTTTTCTTTCCAGTGAACCTTTTGATTCGATTCACAATTGGGACCAAAAAATTAATTCCAAATCAGTTATTAATTAGATCAAATCAACTAGTTTATTTTAAAGAACCATTTTATTCAATTCACAATTCAAACTTTTTGTATCATAAATCAGTTCGTAAGTTGCCATTTTGCAATAGGGGTGCACTAAAATTAAATATTTAGGCTCAAACCGAAAATTCAGGATGCCCTTGGCTGAAAACCGAAACTGGAAATGAAATGTGTAATTATAATAACTCAATAACATAAAAATACCATTTCCGGCCAATTGTTTTTGGTGGCTGAAAATTCGGTGCATCCCAAATCTTTAATCCAGGTTACTAAATAATCTTGAATCGTGTTAACTGGTTCTTTTTAATTACCCTGTTAATCCAATACATGATTCAGACTGAATGATTCGATCCCAAGTTACTAATCAAATTGATGTCTTGAATATCAGATCTGAAGTTAATGTTTTGAATCCAATTGACTGAATCATTCACTTTAAATTGTTAATTGAATCAATCTGACCCAGTTTCATTGCTTCTGAAGTATAGGTTTGGATATTTTTATAGATTTTTATTATTCTTTTATGTGTTTTATTGGCAATTATTTAAATGATTCAGTTTTATTATGCATTGTTATTGATAATTGCCATTTTTAAAAAATCCAAAGTTCATTTTTGGGTGACTACATTGCACACTGATGTGATTTCATTTATTTGCTTCAATCATTCCTCTAGAAGCTCATCCGAATCTTTCCCTTATCTGTCCTTAGAAAGAACTGGATGCCACCGCCACAGCCCTGGCCAACCGACAGGATGAGAGCGAGCAGTCCAGGAAAAAACTCATCGACCAAAGCCGCGAGTTCAAGAAGAATACTCCAGAGGTGAGCGAACGCAACAAATGGACTGAGAGCCTTTTTTCCCCAAATGATAGGAAGCTGCAGGGGTAGTGGAGCGAAGGGGAATCTGAGCTCTGAATTGTCAAACGTCTGCACTGGCACTTCCTGGTCTCCTGAGTACCTGTAAAGCACCATGTTTTTTCTGCATTTGATATCAGTTGATTTCTTCTGCCTCCATTTTGACTGCTTACATGATTGTAAACGTGCACCCTGTAGAATTGCATTCTTGTTATTGCAATTGTTCCACTTGAGTTCTGGAGCATGGCCGCACCGTTACATTACTTTTCGCGTTTTGCACTTGTCTGAAACTCGCCATGGTCTTGAATGAGAGGTCAGTGGCGGAGAAAGCAGAGCATATTATGGTTTATCCATTTAGGGAATACTCTGTCTGCATGAATAGCAGTGGACGGTCATGTCCAGACCATAGGGTTGTCTGTGAGGTCATGTTTCCAGAGGAAAAACCGACGATGCATGTTAGCAAGACAGTAAGGATCAGTGATTCTTTATTTACTGAAAACCTTCCCTGATCTGATAGAGTCCTGAGACAAACGTGCCCTGACAGTGGGAGAACATCATGACGAGTGGATCAGGAGGGGATGTCAGATGTTTGTTCTGGTTAGAAACAGATTATTCATAATGTGTGGATAGGATGATGTTTCTAGACTTTGGGTTTTGTTCTGTAGTGTGTATAGACTCCAAATGTTAAATTACATGGCGATGTGTAGATGAGCAATGTTATGCTTATAAAATTTAATTTGCAATGGGAAATGTATTTGTACATTTAATCTAGATAGAATGTTTGCTTTTATATAATATAATATAATTTAGAGAAAGTATATAAAAAGGATGTAAAATACTGTTTTTGTACAAAATTCTTTTTTATTTAGACAATTTTTAATCTTATTTTAGTATCATAGAGTAGTATTTGTCATTTTTAATTTAATTAACAAATTGTTTTAGCATTATACTTATGCTTTTAAAATCATTATGCGGATAATTTATGTATCTAACAATTATTAGATCGATTAATCACATACTCATGTGCTGTTCCACCAAATAAATTGAATAACCGTTAGATTAATCGGCTACGCATGTGCTGCTACACTAGTAAATCTTTGTTTTAAAAGTTGATTTATATAATGATTATTAGAATGATTAATCGGGTACTCGTCTACTGTTCAACCAGTAAATCTCTGTTTTGATAGTTGATTAATCTAATGATTATTTGATTGATTAGTCAAGTACTCGTCTACTGTTACACCAGTAAATGTTTATTTTGACAATTGTTTTATCTAACTATTATTAGATTGATTAATCGAGTACTCATCTACGGTTACACCAATAAAGTCAACTTTTATAGTCGATAATGTTGTCAATAATGATAATGTTGTTTCACTCCTAACTCTATTTTATGCTCAATCATCTGAGGTGGCTTATTTCTTTTTATTTGCTCTTTACTGGTCTCCTCGATTTCCACTTGATGTATCATATTGAACATTTTAGTATCAGTATTGGCTCAGAATAGTGAAGAAAAATCAGGATGTAGTAATTGCGTCATTTAGCTATAATGAAGGTAAAAGAAAAAGAGACATCAGTCAGAAGACATCCAGAGTTCACAATAACCTCAGGCTTTTCTTTTAGTCCTTGATTAATAATATCCTTATCAGCATACGAGTGCTTTTGTGAAGATTTCAGACAGGTGCCTCCAATCTTCCAAACGGCAAATCCGCATAATTCCCGTGTGTGTTTAGTTTTGAGAAGTCCCTGCCAGCCCATCTGTAGTGTGGAGAAGTCAAGGGCACGGCGGCGGCTCCGGCCAGCGTTATCTTTGATCGTGGTTGCCATCGCCTCCTGCCCTCCTCCTGCTTGCTCCCTCTTTCCTGCAAATTCCTCGCGAGTTACCACTCCCAGAGAGTGCCGATGAATAAATGGAAAATAAAAAACCTGTTTTGTCTCCGGAGCCTCAATAAATCAGTCCCCCTTTTCCATTTAAAATGTCCAGGGCTGCAATTTATGTCTGAGCTTAATAACCCGTTACTAAATTAATCGTGCTGGGGGTTTTGGCTGGGAGGCCATGCGTTCGGAGATTCTGTGAACCCTGTAAAAGAAGGGAGAAAAAAAAAAGTCCATTCGAGTTTTTTTTTTTTTTTTTTGCGTGGTGCCCAAGGTGCAAGACATCAAGGGCCTCAGTCAGAGACGTGAAAACTCTATCTGTGATGAGGGAGGCTGGAAAGTTACCTTAATGGCTGGACTGTGAATGTGGAATTAATGTGCCATGATTACCTTACCTTACTGTACCCATCCTTCTGACACAGAGCATACCATAAACTGCTTAGTTTGGGTGTTAACCAGTTATTAAACAAATCTCAAATTCTGTTTGCCATCATTTGTTTTTGAATTGGACTGATTTACATTTTAGATGTTATTTTCACTCACTGACTCTCAGGGAAATATTATCAGTAAAAGTTCTTTATTTAGACCCAAAATGTGCTTCAGAAACTTGAAATGTATCAATCATACATTTTTAGACGTACTTTATGGTTGTTTTTGTCATTTTTGAAGCTTCCGTTCATATTAATTTATTACACATGGAAATGAGTACATGGCTAAAAATGTGTTGTTTTAGTGCTCAGCTGCAGAAAGAAAGCAAATCATACAGGTTTGGAATGACATAAGGCCACTTTCATGCTTGGATGAACTGTCCTTTTAAGGTTTTCCAAGCTCGTGTGTGTATATATTTAAAGGAATAAATTGCCGTTTTTGTTTCTCCGTCTCTCTATATCCATTTCCACTAATGTTGCGTAATTGTTATTGACTAGTTATTTATGGAGCTCCTTCATGGTCCTGCTTCGCCTCAGGATGCGGGTTGAAAAGTTTATCGTCCGCTATGCGATGTCAATGTGACAGATAGGGATTTGTTAGGATGACCCGTTACTTTCCAAGCGGTTACGTAACGTCTGTGTTTTCCTCGGCGTGCACCTGTGAAATAAATAATCCTAAGCAGCCGTTAAATTTGCCACAGATCGCTTCATTTTGTCTTTTTTTTCTTCTTCTCCTTTTCCACATGCATAAATATTTAACCCAAACAAGCGCCGCATTTGGCCCTATTTTCGTTTAGCTCATTTAAATGGCCTTTTTTAAATAGGATGCGATGGAGACTGAAAGAGACCAGTGTGTCAATGCTGAAATTATATTCAGAGCTGCCTGCGTGATGGAAATATTTTCATAAGGTCATGCGCATTCCCTCCTTATTGGCTCGCATATTTTGAGTTCATGCATTAGACACCATTGATTAAAAAAATCACATTTTTTGCATTTTTTTGCTGAGAGTGTTGCACCACATGCAAACAGCAGAACTTGAAGAGCGCATTTAAACTTTATAGTGAGCATTTGATGGGAATAAACCACACAGATCCTAAAAGCAGTGCTAATATACACACGTTTATGAAAGTGAACGTGGCATATTTGGGACTTCATTTGATAGTAGAAAAAATTTATACATTTTTTTGTTACATACCCATCATTTACAACTAAATTGACAATGTTTTAAAAATTCTGGGAACATTTGAATTCATTCAGGATGCAGGATTGTAATTTGTATTTAAGGAAGTGCACTGTAAAAAATGTTACGTGAAACAAAAAATCAAGACAACAAATATTGTTATGTTGCTTTAACTTAAGTTAATCAGGTTTCAATCACATTTTTTAAGTTCTACAAAGTTTAACCTAATATTTTTTGTCAGTTTGATTGTTGTAAATTGAGATGATTAGAAAAAGTTAGTTTGATTAAACTGAAGCAAGAGTTTGTTTACAGTGTAGACTTAAAAGGGAATAAATTTCAAATATTTTATAGTTAATTAGTAATTAATGATTGGTAATACAGTTTGTTTTGTTTGTTAATTTAGGTTTTTGGTATGAATAACCCGTGAACGTGTTAACATAGACCATAGAACATATATGGGTCAAAAATTAGACATCCCATTTTTGTTGTCTGCATCAAATTAAATGTACAAAAAACATTTTAGACATTGAAAGCACATTGAATTTGAAGGATCTGCTTCAAATAACTTTTGTGAAAATAATGTCAAAATATGTTCGAATAATCTTATATTGTCATTCAGTGTAACAAATATTTATGTAAAAATTAGGCAGCAGGCTTATTTTGACCTATACCTACAATACACTAAAAAATCCTGGTTGCCTTAAATTTTTAAGCTGAATCAAAATAACCTTATGAGTCCATTGAACTTATATTATGTTAAACTGACTTGAAACCGCTTGTGTAACTTATTAAACTAAGTTAATCATGTTCTAACTTATTTTTATAAGTTACAATGAACTAAAAACATATGCTGTCATGACTAATTGATCATATAATTGTTTACAGTGTATTAAAATGTATAAAATAGTAAGTGGTCATATTGAATTCTGTTTTTTTTTTTTTTAAGTCATAAAAAAACCTTTATTTAATTTTTA
Source organism: Danio jaintianensis (assembly GCA_903798115.1). Taxonomy (NCBI): domain Eukaryota; kingdom Metazoa; phylum Chordata; class Actinopteri; order Cypriniformes; family Danionidae; genus Danio; species Danio jaintianensis. The sequence continues at coordinate 8,771,808 of CAIGQV010018202.1, forward strand.
TTTAGTGGATAAAATGTCAAAGTTTGAAGGATAGTGGCAGAGTATAAAGATTAAATTGTACAATTTATTCATATTTTTGGGCTGCACTGGCATCCTTAAACCACTGTCAATAATGGTAAATAATGGTATAACCTACAATAGACTATTTTATTACAGTTTTACCATTTTAATTCAAATCTTGTTTGATCATTTCAAATGCAGGAATGTAATATGTTCAATCTATCAGGGATTAAATACCATAGTTATAACCATAACTATGTAATAACCATAGTTAGTCAAAATTAATAATGCACTTTTCTGTCAAACCTTTTTGAGCGTTTATTGGAATTTGCCGTTTAATAAAGTTTTTCTTCCTGCAAATCCAGTTCTGTTTCCTGTAAATTGTGGCCACAACTATAACTTAAAGCTTAAATCTGCTGATGATCTGCTTTTTTTGGTGCTAGATTTGTATCATATTGTCCACGACGTTCATTGATGTTTCTCTCCTCAGTAGTGTCAAAGGCCACTACAAAGAGCACAGATTCAAAGCGTCCTTTCTTTTGAGACTTTCCCTCTCTTTTTTTCTGCAGTTATGATTGTTGTGTCTGTGTGTCAGCCATTTTGATTTTTGCTCCTTCACTGGCTTTGATGTTGCCTTAAAGGCGACGGCTGGTTGGCCTCTGGACGTTGTGATGTTAGTGTCCAGAGATTTCATTGGCTGCCAGGGCTGGTCAGAGAGAGCTGTGAACTGAATGGTCCTGACAAAATGAATACAGTAATTAGGGCTGATCCACTGGCACGCCGCCCACGCTGGCAGACTGGCGTCTTACACTGTTAATTATAGCCGTCCCATTCGTAACACGACGTTAGGGTATTTACCAAGGACTGAATATGTTACAGTGTGTTTGTGTGTTTGTGTGTGTGTATGTGTGTTTAGAGGTAGAAAGAAAGAGAGAGAGAGAGAAAGTGAGAGCATTGTGTGACTAGCATACTGAAAAATGCCTTTGATGTTGACACTGTAATGGCGGGACGGGGGGCTGGAGAGGCACAATCCAGTGAGGTCTGGGGTCGACATATCCGGTGTGTTGAGACGAGCCGTTCGCTATATTCATACGTGACCGATGAAATGTTTCCAAAGCACTGGAGGAAAGAAAAATCATGTTTCTTTCTTAGTGGTGGGTAAAGTACTTGAAAGCCGCACTTGAGTAAAAATACAGATGTCTTACTTAACAATGACACTGATTAGAATATTACTTGAGGAAAAGTTTTATAGTATCTAATATTTGTTGTACTTAAGTATGAAAAGTCTTTTTTTTTGGACTATAAGTTGTACTTAGAGTAAGTAATGAAAGTAAAATTACAAGAAAATGCTGTAAATAAAATAAAAGCTTAATCTTTTTTTTAAGTAGAGACTACGTAATAAAAACAAAGTCAACAACAGCCAGTAATAATAAAAATGGCTCTATTCACCGTTTGAGCAGCATGACGGTGTTCGGTTTAAACTCTGTTTCAAATATTTTTTTTACTCTTTGAGTTAAAATATAATCATATAATCAATAATACTCAGAATTGGAATCAGAATGAGCTGTATTCGCCAAGTGTGCGCAAACACACAAGACATTTTTTTGTGGTTTTCAGGAACTAGGGGTACACACATGCATATAAACACAAAAAGACAGAAGGACATTTAAATAAGTGGTAAACAATAAAAAGTGTGTGTATATA